>PVKS010002437.1:0-118431 GCA_004027875.1 Aplodontia rufa
AAAAAAAAAAAAATAAAACTCTGGAGTAGGCACTGCTGTGATCCCCAATTTACAAACCTGAGAATTATTTTGTACAGAGGACTGCAAATTTTTCCAAGGTCACCCACGCAAGATAGTTCAGAAAAGGACTGGTCCCCAAGCCTCAGGTACAACCCAGAGGCCTATGAGGTAACCTCATACCTCCAAGATAGAATGCCTCAGAACATCTCAAAAATAGGGGAACTCACTTTGTGATTTGTTCAATGCATATTAAGCTTAGTTATTAGAGATTAGTCATCAGGAAGGACCCCAGTTCATGAGAAATGACAAAGCAGTGGCAGCTGACATCTGAATTCACAGCGGTAAAACAAAGCAAAGGATGTTAAACAGCTCAGTGAATTTGTAAAGCATGATAATCTGGTATCATTTTGCGTATGGCCTGGTGTCCCCAAGAGCCTTGCTGTGTGGCAGGACTATGGAGTAAGGGATGATCATCCTGGCAACTCTGAATCCTCACAAAATGGTAGAGCAAAAGCTCTACATAAAACACCAGAGGCTGGCGATGGGTTTAAATGGATATCCAATCCAGTGGTCTTTCTTTGTTACTGTTGTTCTTTCGTCTTTTTAAATCCTCTGTTTGAAGATGCTAGCTTTCATTCATCTAAATATCTCCACGCTGCAGAAGCACCTCCTCCCTGAGGGTAATGGAAAGCCAGCAGTTTCTCAGTGTCACCATAATGCAACGGGGAGGCCTCTGTTTTATCTGCTCCTGTGCCTTCCAACTTTGCTGTGAATCATCTTCCCTGTTCTCCATAGATTCACATGAACAAGTGCAAGTCCTGTCAGCTTACACTTGCTGCTGAATGGCTGCTGTCCGGGGCACCCTGTGCTGGGCAATGCTGGTGTGGCACTGGGGACCACGAAGCAGTCCTTGATCTCAAGGAGTGCACAGTCTGGGAGCAATCCAAATGCCCCACAACTCACAAGCTGTGATCACTATGGCTATGCCAAAAGAAAAATGATGTAATCCGGAGCAAGTTAAAATTCTAATAATAAAATAAGTAAACCCCATACCCCAAATATCTTGAGCTCTTACATATCTTCTTGGTTCCCCGGATCTTGACCCTCTTTATTCTCTACTAGTAGTTGTCCTATGCTAGGTTGGACAACCTCAGCCCAGCTCGGTCTTGGAATCTCCTTGTGTTGGTTTGATCATTACAAGGCTTGTGTAAGAGTTTCTTTTTGCTCCATACTGGTAAGTGTTGTTCATCCTCCTCTCTCTGGCATGTGAGCTGGGCACATTTCTCACTTCTGAACTTGCTGCTCTGACCTTGATACCAACAAGTCAAATGGGGCTTAACCAGGTGGAAAGAAATGACAGTCACCATGGTGAACGGATATCGCACATTACTAATTCTGTATTAATGCCGTTGGTAAACATTTAGTGAGCTTCCACTCCATGTCAGGCACTGTGCCAGGCGCTGAGTGTAGAGACAATGATAATCCATGCCCAAGGGCTGGTTGCTGTTGATATGAACAATTTGCACTCAGTGATAAGTCCCCTGATGCACTGAACACACATTCTCCCGAAGCTTCTGCCTTGTGGTGGCCCCTGGGAGGGGTGCCAGAGTTCAGGGAATGAATAAAAGGAAGTCCTGCCCTAATACAGCTCACTGTGCAAAGTGAGCTCGGGTTCTACTCCTAAACACATGGTAAAGCCTGCACCCCACCCCCACTTGAGCTCAGTGAAACATGAGTGGAAGTGATATGTGTCACATCCAGGAAAAGCTTCCAAGAGCCAGTGTGTAGTTCCTATTGCTTCCTTCTTCCTGCAGTTCATGATTCAGAATGGAGCCTCGGTGGCCGGCCCATGACTCAAACATACAAATCACCCCAGGGACATTGACGTGGTGTATACTGTGTGTTAGGAACAGATCTTTGTTAAGATTGCTGACATTTGGGGGGCTGTATGTGTCTTCCATGTCATTTGGCCTATCCTGCCCAGGTCAAGGTATATGCCCCAGGTACACTGGAAGAAATGGAGAAAGGTCCAACTCAGCTTAAAGTACACAGGATAGCTCCCCAGAGGACGTGATGCTCCAGCCCTCTGGTCTAAACTAGTTGATGGAGGCTGTCGGGATGACAAGGAGGAGATATGCCCTTGGGCAAATGACTTCCTCTCTCTGAGCCTCAGTTTCCTAATCAGCAAAATGAGCATCACACTGTGGACTTCAGAGAACTGTTGGGAGGATTAAATAATTCAGTAAAAGTCAAGTGATTGGCACTGTATTGCTATAGCATCAAGGTTAACCTGCAGCCCTTCTGGTCCCCACATGGCCACCAACCTTCTTGGAAAGTCACTGCTCCTTGGAGACACATTCTTCTTACCTTCTGAAAGACAGCTTTGGACTAACTCAGAGGTGCTGAACTCATGACAGAAGGACTGGTGGGCTTGATTTGTGTGTACAGGTTTTATTACCCCCGAGCATGGATGTTAGGTGTCATATGTGCTCTACCAGTGACACCGTCCTCAGCGTTCCCTCACGTATCTCCAGCCATCCTAGCTCATGTTCACCACCCATCTGGCCCTTGTGGGTTAACCTTCGGCCTCAATGTCTCTTCTCACCCAGCTGTTCCAGATTCAGCAGTCCTTTGTCTCCCAAACAAACCATAGTCATGTGACGCTCATGCCCCTTTCCTTTTTCCCTCTTATCCAAGAATGCCTGACGTTCTCCTCCTCTCCTTCTATCCAGATTCTATTTGTCTTTGACACCTTTCATCTACCCAAACTAACCCATTCTATATTTCTTGAAGAAGCATTATAAAGCCAACCTGAAGTTACAGTGTTGGATGGAGGCAAATAAAGGCTTCTGCAGGTTTCATGAACTCATTATGTGTTTATAGATCAACTGATAACTGTCACCTTAAAGGTCTACCCTTGTACCATCAGTGCAGGTGTGATCTTAACCTGCTCCTCTGAAACGATGTCCCTGTTGGGAAGCTGCTGTGATTCCCTCTGTGCAGAAGTGAAGCGACTTACCCAAGTGGGTAGGAAAGCTGATGCTCACAATCAGGTTGACTTGAAATCTGAGTTACTGATTTCTTTCTGGGACAACATAAGATATAGTAATATAATATTAAAATTTATATATTTGGCCTATAGGACAGACACGTCACATGTTGATTCCCAGAGGGCTTTCTCAGTCACCCACTTGATCTTCACAACATCGTTGGCACTGGGAGGATATGGTTAATTCTTTCCATTTTGTAGATGAAGAAATAATACAGGTAAAGTGAATTCTCTTTCTATCCAGAAGAATCCCCAGATACACCCAAAGATTAAGAAAGAAAAGAAAGAAAGAAATAAGAAAATCTCTCCCCTTCCTCCTTTCCTTCCTCTTCCTTGACTTGGGGCTGGCATGAGGGGTAAGATTGAATTTGTACTGATCTGCAAATATTTTCCTCTTAAGTGTCCAGTTTCCCAGACATAAATTGGACTGAATCACCTTTACCCTCTGCCACTGGAGAACCTATCCCTATAAATTGATTCCTTTATTCTGTCATTCTCCCAGAACCATTATCTGCTCTCTGATGGTTTCCATCTCTGTGGCAAGCATCAGCCACTGGTCACTGACACCGAGGTTTCCCTCGAGGAGGATCCACTCACTCCTCTGCACCCTTTCCTGTCCCCAGATTGGGAAGCAAGTCCGTATCTACATGTTCATTCACCCCAGATTCCTTCTCTTCCTCCTCCAGTCGTCATGACCTAAAATGGTGCTCAGATCTCCCTCTTCCTCTGTGTCCACACCTCCTCTGCCCTGAGTCAGACCCTCATCATTCCAGCTGGGCTCTCATTTCCTGCTGTTCTCCTCACTGTCCCCCCAGTCTGTCCCTCTCTAGTGTTCATACTATAGCCATAGTGGCCCGGGGTATGAGGACAATTAGCCATCTTCTTCATGGTGGGGACGCCTTGTCTATTCCCCAGAAGGAACAGAAAATCTCTATTGTAAGCTTAAAAGGTGGAGAGAGAAGACAGCAACCTCCAGTTCATGTTAGGCAATGATGTATTCTTCTCTCTCCCACTGGGTAGGGAAAGATGAAAACAGAGTTTAAGAGCTAACATTTATTGAGCGCTTACTGCATGCCCTCTAATGGAAGCAGCATAGGAGGGAGAATGAAAGGGCCTGGGGCTTAGGCTGCCCACTTCCCCTCCTGGATCCATCACTCACAGCCACAGGATTGGATACTTTTCATTTACTTGGGATCTTTTCTGCCCCTCTGAGTCCTGCTCTGTGCCCTGGGAGTCCTCATCTAGGATAGTGAGGGTAGGATCCTTATTCCACCAAGACCACAGCTCCCTCCCGGCAAACTTTTCCTAAACCCAGCTGTTCCCACAGGTTCTGGAAACTGCTTTCTGCCTTGCCCCTTAGACCACGGTGACTCACCATCCACCTTCCTGGTCCACCTCTTTATAACTAGACCCTTTTTTAAGTCTCCTTAGTTCCTGCCTTGAGTGTGCTATGTAGTTCCCACTAAGCTCGCCTCCCAGAAGAGGATCTTGAACAAGTGGCTCGCCTCTCCTCAGCCCACGTCTCCTAACAACAGCAGGATGACGAGGAAGGGACTGCACGGTACTGTGAGAATCAAGAAAAGCACCGGAACAGTCCAACTTCTAGAAAATATCCAACAAATGACAGTGGTTCTTCATATCACTAAACATCCGATGATACAGTGTTGTCTCTATTTCATAAGCGAAGAAACTAATTTGCCCTGAGGTCCAATGACTTGTTGAAGTTCACCCTGCTCTTCACAAGGCCAGAATTCAAATCCAGGGTTGTTGGACTAGAGACAGAGAGTGAGCTGCAGGGCCTTGAATCTGACATGTGGAGCCCTCCCCTGAGATGTGATATGGAAGCCACTTTGCCCTGTGTCTCAGCCTTAGAGGAAACCTGTGCTCTCCCTGAGCACCCACAATGCACCTGGATAATTGCTCTGCGGATGCTCTGCAGGAGGAGGGGGGTCCTCCTTGACCCCTGCAGGCAATCAGCTTAGCCCATGAAGCATGAGATTTAATTACCCTTATCTAAGCTTAAATAACTGTAAATGTTATTGTTGGTCACACAGAATTATCTCACCCTTTGAAAAAACCCAGCCATCTCCCTGACTCTGCTTTCCTCAGGCAGGAAGACAGAGCTGTTATTGTCACAGGAGCCCACCGCCATTCGAACTCCGGTGTTGTGCAGATAGCTTGTGTGATATTTGGGAGCACTCAATATGCACCTTCCTGCTTGTCAGCTATTGGCAAAGAAGGGAAGCTAGCCCTTGGAATGGGGAGGGAGGCTGATGCCCAAAACCTCCCCTCAGTTGTACGCAGCTACTGGGAAAGTTGCCCGTGCTCTCTGGTTGTCCATCCTGTTACGTGTCCTCAGCCTCTCTAGTAGTGGGTTCTGGTGGAAAGTGGGAAGTTTGGAGAGAAGGGCATGAACTCACGGGGCAGTGCAGGAGCTGCCCGGATGCAGTCAGGGGCAAGGGTCGGGGAGTCCAGGCCATTGGGTGCAGCAATAGAAGGCACTACGGAATTAGGCAGTTTATGCAAACTTCAGACTTAAGGGCCGATCTGAGCATGACCAGCTACTAGCTAGATTGGAGAAAGTGGCATTGCATTTCTTCTCTAAGCTTCTTTCTTCTTGCTAGTAAAAATAAGGATGGTCTTATCTTATAGGGTTATTGGCAATAGGGCAGATAAAAGTAGGAATGTAGAAAGGTAGATGATTGATAGATATGTAAAACACTGGCAAGGTAAACAGTGAAGGAAAAAGAGTGACCATGCTTCTATTATTATTTATAACCACCTCCAGAGATATGAACAAGCAACCTGCTTGTGTCCAAGATGATGGTGGTGATAAGAAACACAACACATGTCAGAAGTAGTAGCTAGTTGTCAGCACCATCATCCTTATTAGTATAACAAGCAGCTCTTAATCAACTGTCATGCATCAATCCTGGACTAAATATGTTAAATGCCTCATCTCAAAAAACCTTCATAGTCCTCCTTAGAATAAGCATTATTAAACTTTTACTATCACTGACCCCATTTGACAGGTCAGGAAACTGAGGCTCAGAGAAGTTAACTGATGAGTTCAGGGTTCTAGCTAGTGAGTGGCTGGGGTTGGAAATGGCTTCATTTGACCCTGCAGCCAGTGTTTTCAGTGACTTGGGGAGGTGGGTGCATGGTGGCAGAGAAGCCAAGGGTGGAATCAAGAAGAAAAATCAGAAGAGCAGTGAGGGATTGCCCGGCAGTCAGGGGGTAAGGGAAGAGAAAGATGGAGTCCACCCAGTCAGGGAGCCCCATTCCTAGAACTGTCAGCCTGTGGGCCCAGCCCAAGGTACTCTGTAGACCCAGGTTAGAAGCTAGGACTGCAGCTTATTAGGGTCACACCTCTGAAAACAGTTCCCTCTGGAATTTTTGAGTTTTGAAGTAGGAACAGAGGCAGACAGAATTTGGTCGAATCCTGGCTCTACTGCTTAACCAGGCATGGGCTATAATACTTTTATGACCCTTCTGGGTCTTGGTATCTAGTATTGGTCATTAATAAACACATTGTGACACAGACGCATAAGTGGTACCATTTCCCACTTCCGCACACGTAGCAGACATCACTAACGGATCTCTGCGCTCTGTCCAACTATGTCATAACTGCAGAAATCAGCTTGGAGTACTCCAGTGACAGCCCCAACCCATCAGAGTAGGTTCAGGACTGGAGTGTACAGAAACTATGGATTCTTTTAGGTTCAGAGCATTGGGGTCCTGATACTTTGATTGACTTGTGCTGTTTTTTCCTTACCTTGTTCATCTTGGAGATGTTCAGAGGTGGTGAAAATATTTTCACAACATTGACTGATCATAACTTTTTTTTTAGTATTGAGGATTGAACACAGGGGTGCTCTACCACTGAGCTAAATCTCCAGTCCTTTGTGTTGTTCATTTTGAGACAGGGTCTCACCAAGTTGCTGAGGCTGGCCTCAAACTTATGATCCTCCTGCCTCAGCTCCTCAGTCTGGGATTACAGGCATGGGCCACTGCACTCAGCTTGATCGTAACATTTTAAAACCTTCATATTTTTCTCATTTGGTTGTTTTCAAATTATAGTTGTCAGAGTTCTAGGGCTCAGCCCAAGTGGTTCAAAAACTGTTTGGTACACAGAACCCCAAGGCCACTACCCTGCCTAAATCAGATAATCTCCATATTTTTCTTTCTATCTTATAGGTTGGCATTTCCCATGAAACTTCATCTAATTCATTTACTCATCTAACAAGTATTGATTTAGGAAAAATAACTATTTACTTCACCCAACTGTAAGGGAGATAGGGAAAGAGTTTGAAAATCAGTGATTTAAACACTTTACAGATACAAAGCCTGAGACCCAAGCATTGAACAGCACTGGGTCAAGATCCGTTCGCTCCCCCAGCTCCCAGGATGCTCAAAGTTCTTTTCCTAGCACCCTCATTCCTTCTGTCCACAAGGTGGTCTGAGAATAAATGCCAAATGGGGATTCACTTTTCTGGCGGGAGACCTGACTAAGGGTTCAATCAGAAACTGTGTACTGAGCTGAAACCACTAACAGACGCTGCCTTCCAAGGAATCTCACGCCGGAATGGCAGCATCCACTCTGTAGAAAGGTGTAGCCAAGACACTGATCAGCAGGCCCGTCACGCCTGTGCGAGACTGAAGGCATGAGAACACCTCCCCAGCTCTGTGGATGGAGCATGCACCCATGCACCAGCCCTCCTCTGCGACAGTTTATGCTTGCTGCAGATGGAACTGGACGCCTGTTCCTTGACATTCCTGTGTTCCCACAGGACTTTCTGCAGATGCATGTGTCAGATCCTGCTCAGACCAGAGACACTTCCAGGGGTTTATGGTAATCTGGAACCTACTTATCCCTATGGACAGATCCTTCTTCCTCTCAAGAATTCAGACACTCCCTTTTCATCCATACATCCTCCTCCTCTCCCTTAATCAACAAACTCTTTTACAACGTACCAACATCATGCCAAGCCCCTGGGAGGCACTGATAGGTCCCATCTCTGAACCTGAGAAGCTGGTGTCTCATGTCGCCACTAAAGTGGGTGAAGTGGAGAGGGCTTCTCTCTTGCCACAAGACGGTTCTGAGAGCCACCCGCTCAAGATCACAGAGCACATGTGCTTGGAAGACAAATAAATCCTCAGTTCTTTATCATCTCTTAAGGCTAAAAGAAAAATGAATCAATTGCGCAAGACTTCATGTAGGTAAGCATGAGATCCCTGCAGTGTTGACATCTATAAATGCCTAGCACTTTCTCTGAAAAATAGTTCTCTCCTTGGGTGCTCATGCACAGCAAGCTCTTTCTCACCTCCAATCCTGGAACCCTCACACTCAGCCACCCACCCGCCCGGAACACACTCTACCCCCGCTCTTTTCTTGGCCAGTTCTTCATCCCTCAGGTCTCAGCTAAAATGTCACTTCCTCAAAGAGGCTCTCCAAGAGGCCCAGATCTAAACGCTCCTCCATGTTTTTCTCTTGCACAGCATCCTGTACTTTTATTTCATAGAACTGACCAAAATTTGATATATTTATGTATTTATAGATTGCTTTGTTCAATATGTGGCTTCTCCACAAACCAAAAAAAAAAAAAATTCATTTCATGTATGAGTGGGAAAGTGAGTGGTATTATCAGTACTGGAACCATCTGAGAAGACATCATGAGTTCTAACTAATGCAGGGAAGATGGAAATTTCTCTAATTTGCTGAATCTTAGGAACTTTTATTGATATCAGAGGGCATGTCACACATTCATCTCCAAAGATACATTTTAGTCAAAACCACAATAACATCAACTACAGAAACATGACCCAACCTCTGTTTTGTTCAGCAATCTGCACTAGCTCCCCAACAACCCACACCCCAGCTCCAGTAGAGAGGATGTTACTGTAAGAAAGAGGAAAAGGGGTCTAGAGCCACTGGGGATGCATGCCAAAGTGCTGGTTTTCAATGGTTTCTTCCAGGCACCATGTGTTTTTCTAATGGATTTTGTATCTTTGGGCTGATAGCACTCATCCCTGAGCCTTGTGAAATAGTCTGGATAGATCTTTGTGCTCTTGGCCTGTTGACTCCAGAGATATTCCCTATTCCTTTCCCATGACCACTATCAATAAATAAGTCAGACGTTGTCCGTAAATCTTACAATGGTTAGGTGTTCTAAGGGTGCTAGCAAGAGGCCTTATTAAATAAACAAGAAAGAAAATGCAGATCAAGAGATGACTGTCACAATGCCCTCACTCAGAAAGGAGTATGAGGAAATGCAATACTACCCAAGGTGTATCTGCCCTGGACGAGCTCCCCCACCTACCTCAATGGGAATCCGTGGGCCAGTCCTGGGAGAAGGCCCACCAACTGCTGAGGGTGACAGGAGTAGGAGACTGGGCCTGGGTGTGTAGCCAGGGTCTGAGCACTCTGCTGAGTCCTTTCCCTATCCCATAACATCTGCATGTAGTCTCATGGGATCTTCTCAACACCTTTCTCAACCGAATCTGATGATTCCCCTTGATGAACTCACCCGAGCCACATGGCTGCTGAGTCATGGAACTGAGTTGAGAGTTCAGCCAGCCTTGCTAACTCGTACACATGCTCATTCACTTACTCCACCCTTATCTACTCATGGGGCACCTGCTAGAAGAATTCTAGGGGACAGGTATCGGGTTTCCAGAAGCACCTGCCATGGCCTGTGTTTCAAGCACACCCTTTGGCAAAGCTCACCATTTGTGTGTGTGTGCATTCTCAAGCCTGAGGTGACTTCCTGAAGGCCAGTCCAGCCTGGCCCCCCGCCTGCTGACTTGCTATCTCCAGGATCACACTTGGGCACTCAGAACTGGGTGAACCACCGTTTGATCTCACCCGATGACCACAGTAGATCGAATTCTGGACCCAAAGTCTCTGCATCTGCAACTGCGAATGGTGTGAGTTTCTACCTTCATTTAGATCCCCCTAACCTAACAAACTATCATCATGAAGAGGAGTGTTAACCGGCCTGCCCAGAGTTCCGTAAGTGGCCTGCGCTGCCTCTCGTGTCTGCGTGTCTGCACTCGCCCCTCCCTGGCCACCCATCCCCACCACTGTGGCTGCACCAGATGCCGCTTTGTTTTTGCTGAGAGCCCATCCTGGGGTGGCAGTTCCAACACTCTCCCCTGAGCAGCCTATTTTTACCCACCACAGAGCTCGCTGCCTGTGTGGCAGGAACCAGTGGCTCCAGCTGCTTGGAACACAGCTCAGTCTCCAGTTCCCCAGCAACACCTCCTCCCAACTCACACCTCCTCCCAGCTCCACCCAATGTGCTCCTGTCCTGGGGTGGTAACAGAAGGACCCAGCCTCTCAGTCTTCCTAGAGTTGGCAGGGAGACTTTTAAGGGCATGAAATAAGAAGGAAGAAGAAGAGGGAAAAAAAGAGAGAAAGAGAGATGACAGACAGAGAGAAGGAAAGAAAGATCTTAAAGAGCCAAGCTCTCTGCTATGTGCCCCATCTGCTTCATCTTCTCATTTATTATTATTCTTATATTTTTGCAGCAAATGTTTAGGAGCTTCCTATGCACCAGATGCTATGACAGTTTCTAGCAACACGATAGTGGACAAAAATAAATAGTGGTCTTCCAAGTTCACCCGTGCTCCGTATGTGCTCTCCTAGGAATGAGGTGACTTCCTGATGTGGTAAACAGAACAAGGATTTGGGACTCAGGAACCTTAATTTCAAACCTGGCCTCTGACTCCAATGGATGGTAACTTTCTGGCTCAGTTTTCCCCTGGCTCAATGAAACCACTGGGTAAGATGACTTGAAAAGTTCTTTGCCCTCTAACAGGCCCAGTGTGCAGTGATTGCTGGTCTTTCTGGGGTTCAGAAGAGCCCACTGCTGAGGACAGGAGGCAGAAAGCTGGACCAGGATTGTGTTCGTGAGTCAGGCAATGCAGTTTAAGCCTCAGCTCTGCCCACTGCCTTCCTTGCTGAGATTTGACAAGGAACTCGACCACTCTGAGCCTCTGCTGTCCTATCTAGACTTGGTAAGGGTCCTTAGAAGGATTAAATGATATAATTGGTATTCCTCCCAGGAAAGACCAGCAGCTTTGACCATCTGCACTATGTCCCTCCTCTTATCTATCCTGTATTGTTGGTGCAAAGCAGATGACGCTTTTGATAAGGTACAGCAAGCGCTTCCCGTTCCTCTCAATTCCCAATGCGTTGTACTTTCCCAGTTATCAGAGCAGCGCGTAGCAGGCAGCATTCAGGGAGGGAGGACTTTGCTAGCTAAGATAAGGAAGCTATGTCTCAACTTGGACCATGGAGCCACACTTTGTGAGTATGAGTGAGTGTGTGTGTGTGTGTGTGTGTGTGTGTGTGTGTGGTGTGTGTGTGTCTAAAAGAAATAATACTCTTCGGACTCCGTTTAGATAGCAAAGGATTTCTAAATTCCATGAGCTCTCAGGAGACATCAAGAGCCCAGCCAGAACAATGCAGCATCAAGTTTTTATTCTGTGTCATAAGTAGAAAACTTCAGGTGTGATGCAATTCAAGTTTCTACCAGACAGGAGGAGGAAAGGGAACATGCTTTGCCAGGAGATATTTAAGAGTCATGGGACAGAGGTGGAGAGAAAGCATGAATTCTGGGAAAGTAAATGCTACCCATTTCCAAGAGCCTCAGCACAAAGAAGTATCAGGGAGGGGACATTAAAAAAAAAATCTCCATTAGAACTTCAGATGTGGTGACAGAAAATCTGAGGATATCAGTCTGCTCTTTGACTTTTTCCCTGAAAACATTAATGCACAAAGGGACTGAAACCCGGAGTAGGTAAAATGAGAATGGCTGATTTCCCACATCTGAGCATGCTGTGAGGGGGCCCAGAATGTCCCCTGGTCCCCCAGAAGAAGAACCAGAGGGTCAATAAAGAACTGAGTTCATGGCAGACAGTCCTTCAGGGTGAGGACCTTTCATAGAGACTCCAAGATCAGCAGCACTGCCAGCCCAGACCTGGTGGCCTGCAGGATGAGCCATACCACGTAGGACAGAAGCAAGTGCCCAGAAACAGGGCAGCAAGCTCTTGTCCCAAGGGCCAGCCAGAGGCTCCAAGACCCCTTCCCTCTGATATTCCCTGCACCTTGCCATGGACTTGGGAAGGAGGAACAGAAAGGAGAGAAACATCACAGACTGAGTGTGTCTGCGAGAAGGTTCCAAGAGAGACTGTTCAGACTTGGGGGCTTGGGGACATTCTTTGTTCTGACAAATGTTCATGCTCCCCTCCCCCAGTCAGAGTTTGGAGGCTGCAGTGCTAGGAGAGTTAAGGAGTAATTAAAGAGACACGCTAGGGATTTAAAAAAATAACTTTTGTGTCTTAGTTTATAAATTATTCACAAACAGAATATTTGTTTTGATTCTCTAAAAACCTCTTAGGAGAGAGAGTTGGAGTCAAGAGATTAAAACCCAGATTTCCACTCTCTCTGCCTTTTAGAGGCCACATTCTCTTTCCCACCCCTTACCTTGGTTTGTCTTTACTCCAAGTAATCCTGGAGTTGGAAGAGACCTGAGAACCTTAATCAACCTAACCCTGAGGCCCACACCTGGGAGTGTCCTACCCAGGGTGACAAGGCTCACTCATGATGGCCATTCCAGGATATATTCCAGATTTCCTGCCCCCGAACCTAGCACTTGGTTCCCCAGAGCACAGGGCTTATCTGGACCCATCTCTGCTTTCTCGCTGTCACAACACTTTATTTTTATTTATGTCTTTCTTCTTGGTTAGGACTTGTTTTTCTGACGAGGTGGCTGCTAAGGAACCCTCCAACTGGAACATTATGTGACTCACAGTTTGTCTTCTTGCTTGTCCTTGAGTCACCCCATTTAAAGTGAGCAAACATTTGGCTTGGTTTGCCTAAGCACCTGACTTCCAGGGACAGAACGAAACCTGGAGGGAGGGGCGAGTGTCAGTTTGATTAAATCCTTGTGGAAGCCCTGCTGGCTGCCCTTTCTGACAGAGCCTGTGAGTGATGTCCCTGGCTGGTGGATAGCTGCACCACCCCCACAGGCTGCCTTGGGATTCCTGATTAGCTTGTGCTGTCCTTATAAAAGGGTTCCTCATTTCCCACACATCTCTGAGAATCATCAGACCTCAGGATGTCAGCTCCATAGGTTTAGACTTTATGATAATCCCACCAAGGCTATCAAAGTTTTGGTAAAGAGGACAAGAAGGGAGACAAGCTACCTATCTTAAATGAGCCGACTGCACGACAGTAGCGCAGCAGGCTGCTTTCAGATCTCTGTTCATATAAAACCACTCTGCTCATTACAGAATTGTCCTCATCCATTTGCTCTCAAAGGATCTCAGAAAAGCTATCCTATACAGTCCTGTTAACGTCACTTGAGTCATGGTGTGTACTTGTGAATTAACAGCAATATTGTTTTTTCATTCAATTCTAATTGACACTTTGGTAATCTACACCAGCCTCTCTCTAATTTTTCTAAATGAGTACAGCTTGCTGTGCACTGTGGACTGGTTTGCACAGTCCCAAGCAAGAACTCAGGCATCTGAGTTCTCTTCAAAGCACTTCCCAACTTGCCCAATGAATGCAGGTAAGTAGGTAATCTCACCTGTCCCCACCCAGCCAGAAAAGAAATACACTACTGCAGGTTAGATTTACCTTGCAAGGCTTTTGGGTGATAGAAGGAAACCAGTCAAGCAAGCAGCTGATGGACACATCATACACTGCGTAGTGACAATGTAGAGATCTTGGAGGGGGACAGGAAGCAGCACTAATTCACTCACTTGGTGTTGGCAATGGACTTCCTTGGTCCTAGCACTGGGCAGAACACTTGGCGTACACTGAGGAGAACGAAGCGGACATGATCTCTTTGCTTGTTGAGCTTATCTTCTTGTGAAGGAACTTGATCACGAGCAAGGAAACAAATAAGGATGGAAAATTATAAAATCATAGTGCTGTGAGAGAGAAGAACAAGGTTGAAGAAGAAGTGAGCGGTCTGGGGGAGGCCTCTAGTAGGAAGTGATATTTAAACGGAATCTTGCAAAATGCAAAGGAGGCAGCTGTAAACACAGAGGAAAATGCTTGGGGAAGAATGGGTTTCTGTCAAAAGGAACAGTAGGGTCCAAAGTCCATGGCAAGGTCTCAAGATACCTTCCAGGAACTGTCAGAGGGCAGCGTGGTTGGAGCTTAGAGAGCAAGCCACAGTGTGATTTGAGCTCAAGTCTCAGCCCCAAGAAGTTTGCCAGCTGCTTGACAAGGTAAGGTGTGTTAGAGCAACGATAAGTTCAGGTAGAATTCTCTCAAAGGGTCAAATCCCAGGAGGAAAAGGACAGGTTAGGAGCTGCATGTACAGACCCAGCAGGACTCAGCTGAGGCCACGGGAGATGGGCCCAAGGAGGGTCTAAAGGTGCTGTCAGCACCTTGCCGTGCTTTAGATTCATGTCCACCAGGGTGCAGGGACTGGAAGTGGGTCCCTGCGGCAGACACGCAGGAAGTGGTGGGATCTGTAAGAGGTGGAAGCTAGTGGGGGTTAAGCTGGTACTTAAGGACCACTGACTTTAAAAGGGGCTCAGGCTGGTCTCACAGGGTTGAGTTGGTTCTCAAGAGAGGGAGTGGTTATGAAAGAGCAGGCCTGACACCCTGTCTGGCTTCTTGCCTTACCATGCTGGTGCTGTTGAACACACTCCCACCATGTTGCCATAGGAACCGAGCAGAAGCTGGTGCTAGGCTCCAGGATCTCCAAAACTGTGAGCTATAATAACCCTCCTTTCTGTATAAAGTACCCAGACTAAGTTCTTCTGTTATAGCAGTGCAAAACTGACTAATATGTTCTTGTACATAACAAAATCACATCATAACTTAGTGATTTAAAGCAACAACTATTTGAGGAGATCACACTTCTGAGAGCTGTCAATTTAAGCTAGGCTTAACTGGTCAAGTCCTTTGGTCTTAACTGATAGATGGCCGGGGTGCCTCTGCTCTCCACAAAGTCTTGGCCTCCATGTGTCTCTCATATCTCTTCAGCACATAATCAGATCAAGGACACAATGTAAACACAGAAAATTTTGCAAGAGGCCAAGTGGAATTGGGTCTGTCCTGAGGCCTAAGCTTAGAATGAGCACACTGTCACATAGGCTGTATCCAATTGGCTAAAGCAAGTCAAAGAACCAGCATAGGCGGAGAGTAGAAGCTGCAGAGTTCAAAGGTAAAGGTCAAAGAACTCATTGATTGGCATTATCAGTGTGATCAGCACACCAATTGCTTAAGTAAAACAGCCTAGAGCATTGTAGCTCGAGGGAGAATTTGAACAGTGATTGACGGAAGGCAAGAGTGTGGCCAGCAAGATGAAAGTGTGAAATTCAAAATCTGCAAGGAAGAGAGAAATGGGAGACTCTGCAATGGAAGTAGAAGCCAGGAAGAACAAGTGCAGGAGGCTGGACGACTGGATCAGTCAAGAGGCTAAGAGGAACATTTTGAAAGACGGAGCATAGTCAACCTCTTTGTACAAGTGCCTGGCACAGCACACAGTAGCTGGTTCCACGATTCATTGTGGATTCCTTTGCTGCAACCCCACTCCCTGTACCATTTACACATTGCAGAAAGACTGTAGTTTACAAGAAAATTCATCAAGGGGTTATTTTTTAGTAAGGCCTTAAAATATAGGCACACTTTACATACAAAAATCCACTTCAGGCACTTACGGTATTACAGTTAATATTATACTTATTCCTAAACTCTAAATTAACTAAAATAATTCAAACCAAAGGAAATGGAATTTGTGGGTGTCCCAGTTCCTTTAGCTCAGTGATTTTCAATTTGCTGTAATGAAAGAACACTTATTCTAAAAACTAAAACTTTACATGGAGCTCCAGTGTGGGAAACAGAGGAAAAACATCGCCTAACTATATGCATGTATTTTCCCAAGATTCTTTTTATGACACTTATTTAAACAGCCATTACTAAACACAATGCTTTTTCCCGATAAAACAATAACTCAAGAGTTTTGGATAAGACTCCAAGTCTTAAAAAGCTTCAGCATCTAATATATCTTGGCATTCTGAGTTGTACCTTATTGAGAAAAATCTTTGTTCACACAGAAAACTAGTGATAATCATTTATAGAGTTTTATATGAGTTGAAAAGTACTGCTCTGGGTTAAAATAAAACTCCACTACAGGGTTACAGGCTTCTAATCAATGACACATCCGCATTTCTAAGATGGAGAGATGGGTGATGGATTAATAGGTAAAGATAGATGATAGATTGATAGATAAGATGGATACACAGAAGGTGTATTTCCATTTGTTTTAAAGAACACACACACACACAGTTAATGCTTTAGTAGTCACTTTGTATATAAATTTGTTATTTGATGGAATGAAGTATGTACATTATTTTCAAATTATTTTTTTTAATTTAACTTATCCCCTTGTATAGTGACAATTGCCTTTCTGTAGAACTGTTCATTATTACCTGGAACACACACTCCACAGGAATGGAGAAAGTCCCAACACAGACAAGTTGTGATCTTGGGGAAAAGATGCAGAGGAAGAACCCATGATTGGGGCCATATTTGCATCCAAACGCCACCCGTGTCACCTACTGGCAGTGTGGATTTAGTTGTATTCTTTCATCTCCTTCACCACCAGCTTTAATTCCTCCCTCCTTACTATTAGGATTTTAGCCTTATATCATCAGTTGTGAGAGCTGGAACCAGGTGATGAGCTTGGTGTTCAGCCCATGGTTGTAGATCCTTAATAAACGCTACTGCTTTCATCTGGGCCCTGCTCAATCTCTCCTATATCAGTAGTGAAAGTGAGATCAGATCTTTGATTTGCTCAGATATTCCACTGGATGTCCCCAAGTTCTAATAGCATCAGACTGTCAGGTTGTACTCACGATGTTTGTAATTCAGGTAGCAAATTGATTTTTGAAAGCACTCTGGGCCTGCTCTGTCCATGTCGGATAAGCTCCAAGCATTAATTATGCACCAATATCGATGTTTTTGTCTGACAAGGTCTAATGTCACCATATTCAAATCTGGCTGCTTCCTTGTTAGAAAACCCTTCAAAATGTGGCCTTGGAAGAGACAGCACGTGTCACCTGCAGTGTTTGAGATGTCCCAGGACTGAAGCCCTCAATTAGAATTAAAGACAATGTGTGTCCTTGTCCTGAGCCTGAATAGACTGAGCTGGTGTGATTCACAAAAGTAGTTTGAGGTACAGCTGCATAGAGCATGGGTCAAAAGAAGCAATCAAATATTCTTTGGGCAAACTGCACATAGTGGTGATGTGAATAGTTTGACTACATTTGGATTTGCTGTGTACACAAGTCAGATATTGTAGTTTGTGTTTGGAAGCTTATCCATTTACTAATTAGCATGATCAACCATAAATCAGGTCTGCCTGATTTCACAGGATCAATGGAAAAATTGAAACGAACTTATTTCTAAAGATGACTTAGAGTCACACAAATACCAGTGACTTGGACTTGAACTGAGCAAATAAACCACAGGAAATCTCATTCCAAGGTTCTAATTGGATTTATTTAATTCATCCAACAAGGAATCACTGTGCTCCGACTGTGTGCCAGGCACTTTTCTGTGCACCAGGCACACATCAGGCCACAAACAGACAAGGATGCTGAGTGCAGTGTTTATTCAAATGATCATCTTCTAGGTATTCTGATTTCCAAAACTTTGGCTAAGATGATTTTGCAAGGCAAAGAGGCAGCTGAATGAGTCTTTCCTATGAATTTAGGATTTTCATTAATTTAAAGGACTTTGCTAATTTCATCTCAAGCAACTGCTAAGAAACATACTCTAGAGTTTTGAATATAATTAATGTTTCTGTCATACTGAGTGAGCCGCACTATGGGTGTCCTCATGATGTCAGAGAAATTGTAGGAGGCCTCTCACAGAGGATAATTCTTCTACTTACTCTCATTCTGCATTTTCTGAAAGGAAATAGGACAAGAGAATAGCTAATGCCATTTGCCTACTAAAATAAAAAGAAATGGGCTCGCACTTCTGTGAATGAATAGTTAACATTAATGATGCTATAGGTATATGAAAAATGAGGGGTATATCTAAAAAGAACAGGGAGTGGAAGGAAGGGAGTAGAAGGGGGAACACTGGAACTGAGTTAAAACAGGGCACACTCCAAGCTTTTATAAGTATGTCATTGTATATACTATTGTCACATATATTGATAAAACTTGTTTTTCATAGGTATAAGAATTATGTCAGTATACTTGGGTATATTATAATAGATATATACCCCCAGAAATAGAGGCAAGGGACAAGGGGATGGGAGGAGGGAGATGAGGGAGGGCTGGGTGGGATGTTGGCCAAAGTATATTGCTGTATTGTGCACCGTATGAATATGTGACAATAAATCCCATCATTATGTACAATGCTAATGCACCAATTAAAAAATGAGGAGGTCCACACCCTAAAATATTTTTATTTTTCATATTTTTATTTTTCCTCCCTTTCCACAATATTTTGAGTGTGTGCTTATCCCAGGTCTTGTATGAAATTTGGAGAATACAGACATAGAGCATGGTCCTACTGGTCAAGAAATTCAGTCTCATTGTTAAAAATAAAAATTCTAGTAAATTAAATCAATGTAGTGTAGGGCTTATACTTCATTTGTTTTGGAAATAGCAGTATAATGCAAGTAGTTATCAACCAAATATCTGCATATATATTTTTTGGATTTCATGGTGAGACCACTATACCCCTCTATTTTGGTCTCCTCATCTGAGTTAAAATATTTCACAGAATTTGTTGTATGGACTATTTAAAATTGCTTATGGGAAAAGTGATCAAAGCAGGCCAACTCCAAGTAAAAGCGATGTAGCATGGTGGTCATAATTCATCTTAATTCCTGTAGACCCTCCACTCTGAACTAGGAGTAAGAGTGATAACTATAATAGCTAACTTTTCCCACATGCTTAGTATTCCAGGAACTAGCTAGAGGAATTTACAAACACTGGTCAATTTCAAGACTTAAATTAATCATATCAGATAGACACTAGTCTAACCCTCGTCTTTAAAATAAGGGTACTTCTGGATGTGGTGAGCACGCCTATTATCCCAGCAGCTCAGGAGGCTGAGGCAGGGGGATCCCAAGCCTCCGAAACTTGGTAAGGGCCTGAGCAACTTAGAGAGACCCTGTCTCAAAATGAAAGAAATAAAAACAGGTTGGGGATGTGTCAATGGTTAAGCACCACTGAGTTAAATCTGTGGTACAAAATAAGTAATTAATAAAATAAAAACATGAAGGTGAAGAGGTATTGAACGATTTTTTTCAAGATTTCATAGTAAGCAGGAAAGACCAGATCAAACTGGAAGATTGACTCCAGAAGGCCCTCAGCATGCTGGCATCAAGGGGTAGACCACATGCAGGTGAAGAACAACATAAGAAGCTTTATGTGGGCCCCCAGCCCAGGCCAGGTGCCCAAAGCTCTTATTCGAAATCCTTTTCCTGGGGGGGCAGGTTCTCAGACAGTTATTAATAAAGTGGTATCTCAAACTCTGCTCTCTTCTTGTTTCATACATACAGCACCTACTTTGGGAAGCACAGAGAAAAAAGACTTAAGAGCACAGTAGGTTCTAATCATTTCCAGATCCCTTGCTGAAATTTCATCCCAACAAACCAATACCTTCTTAAGCACCTACTATCTGCTGGGCATTTCCTTATATTCTTTCAATAACTTTGCAAGGGAACTTTTAATACAAACTTTTTTAAAAAGGGGGGGAGAGAGAGAAGCAACTTTGTTTAGTTTTTCATGTGGTTTTTGTTGCTCTAACACTTTGTTGTGTACGTGGAGCTGGGGTTTGAACCTGCGTTCTCGTGCATATCGGGCAAGAGCTGCAACCTCCAAGCCGCCACTCCATCCCTAGTACAATCTTTTTTAAAAATAAGAAATGAGGGTCAATGGTGGTAAATAGCAAACCTGAAGTCACTCAGAACAAACTAAAATTTGAACTTAGCTAATCTTTCCTTGAAGCCATCCCTGGAATCCAGTGTTCCAACTCAGAAGCATTTGAACCAGCCAAGCAACACCCTCCACTCCCACTCTCCAATGTCTTCCCCATTACCCTCTCCACAAGTCTATGCTTGGTGTCAAAAATCCATACGGATGACCACGTCTCCAAGCACTTGTCAAGATTTTTCTTCACCTGGGAGAATTTCTGAGGATGTACAGAAAAGAGGAAGTCACCATCCATAGGAAGAATTGCAAGCCAGCCATCTGCAAATCCCATTTTCCTGTCTTCTTCCAATAGGCACATCCCTCAGTGACATTAATGGAGCCAAAGTCAACATTGCACCACTGAATCAGTCTTTTCTTAATGAAGTGAGCAAGAAATAAGTCAAAATAGCAGAATTCTGTCTTCTGAATCCCCCTAGAGACCCCACATGCTTAAAGGTCAGGGAACATCCTTCCCAGCTGAGCAGTAAGATGTTATAACTGTGATAATAACCATAAAAGTAATAGCAATAAATAATAATCCACAACCCTTTACTGTTTATGAAGTCTTTCTATCACATCTGCTTGTGTGAACTTTGATCTTCCCAATTGTTCTTTGAGGTGGGAACAGTTATGATGCCTCTTTTTAAAAAAATAGAGAGAGATTTAGCCTTTTGCTATAGTAATAATTCAGACCTGTTAGCATCTAGAGATTGTTAATGAAGGTGAGTCATGAATGAGGTCAAAGAAGACAGGAAGAACACAAGTCTCACACTGAAACCTCTTGAGTCAGGCTGGTGCAGTGGCTCAGGGATTATAGTACCTGTCTGGCATGCACAAGGATGTAGGTTCAAACCCCAGCACCACTTACACGATGAAGTGTCGGAGCAACAAAAGCTACATGAAAAACTAAATGAATCTTGGTTCTCTCTTTCTCTGTCCCTCTCTCTCTCTAAAAGAATAAAATGAAATAAAACTTCTTGAATCACCCTGATTTTGCCCTCTACTGGAGATCTGATTTTTTTTCTATCATGATGATAGTTTAATGTTTACAAATACTAATTTAAGGACATGTGACTTTAAGCAACTGGTGAGCTTCTAGAATCTCATCCTCTCCATTCAGCAGGAATTGTTCTTCCACCCCCTAATACTACATAGATACTGTGATTTAGATACGAGCTGTCCCTGAAAGCTTATATGCAAGACAATGCAGAAATGTCCAGAAATATGATCAGAATGAGCTGTAATGTAATCTATGGATTAATCCATTTTCCATATTAATAATTTGGAAGGACTACTGTATTGGGTGGTGACTAGAGGAAGTAGGTCACTGGGGACAAGCCCTTGTGGTTTATATTTTGTCCCTGCCAAGTAGAGTTCTGTCTTGTTTTTTGCTTCCTGACTGTCATGTCCTGAGCTGCTTTCCTCAACCACACCCTTCCATCAGGATGTTCAGCGTCATCTTGGACTCAGAGCTGTAGAGTCAGCCATCCATGGACTGAACCTCCGAAATCATGAGCCAAAATATCCTTCTCCTCTTCTAAGTTGTCTTGGTAGGTATTTTGATCACAGTCACACAGAGTTGACCAAAATAGTTGAAGAATCAAAAAGATGGTGCATATAAAATACTACAACAGTGTCTGTTTACAGAGAGGGCTCAAAATTGTTGGTTTCCTTCATCCTTCCTTGCACACAGTATGTACCCAATAACTTCCCGCAGTTAGGAGAGATAATGGTGACCTCAGGTGCGATGAGAGTTACATATTTTCTGATGGATAAGTACATGGACAACAGAAGAAAACACTTGATTAGAGTCTCCACTCCTCCACGCTTAGAGGACAGAAGAGCAAGTGTTTTAACCACTTCAAAACTCCTTCTACCTGCTTCATGGGTTATTTTGAACAGAAAAGGCATATCACGTGTAAAGTACAGTGCCAGACATACACAATGGGTAGGTGTCAGGCAGGACTGTTGGGATTGTTTCCCTCCTTCTTGTCTTGTTAAGACGATTACCATGAGAGCTAAGGGATACCTGTGCAATCTCGACTCATCTTCCCATCTGACGACGTCATCAGCCCGCATATCTGCCAGAACTATCTATCCTGTACCATTGAAAAATGTGATTACAGTGGACACCATCTCCAGCTTCTAAACAATTGATTTCTATCTCAGCCACTGCCCTGGGCATCAGTAATCATTTTCATGGCCTATAACAACCCATGCTTCTATAGAAATCACAGGAATGTGTGAATTCAAGGTTGGAGGCACCTTTTGCAATAGGGAGGCCATATTTAAGTAGATGTGAGGAAACCACACAGTGGCCATATTCCCTCTAGTATTTCCATCTTAATCTCTCTGGGTCTCCCAAATTAAGAAGTCAAGACACCAACAGACAGAGCTGAAGAGGAATCACAGGGTAGAGATATTCAGAGAGATCCTACATCCCTTAGAAGCCCTGCCCATTTTACAGTGAGTGACTTTCCCAAGGTTACAAAAGAGGCAGAATACATGTCCAAAGAGGACCACTGTGATGTTCAGCTCCTGGGGGGCTTCACTGACATAGACTACAAAGCCTGCCCCAGAGCAGCCCTGCGGCTCTCGTTTCCCATATTCTCTTCCTCTATCAAAGTGCACACTGCTTATGAATTGTAAGTAACTCTACTTTCTGGTAAGATCAGCCTTCCTTCTGTCTTGACAATACTCTCAGCAGGAGTGGAGAGGAAGCAACTTCCTCCTTACAGTGCTCACAGTCTCCTCATCACAGTCCACCTTGGAAACCTACAGGACGAAGCTTGCTGTGCACTGCAGCCCTGGCAAAAGCTCTCACTACAAAGGGCACGGGACTTGGAAGCCATTGCTTACAAGCAAACTCTCATCCCCATACTGCTCTGGAGACCCCAACCCAGGCCTCTTCCCAGCTCTACTCGTCCTTCCACAGGACCTTCTCTAAGTCAGCCTCTTCCACCAGCAAGATCCCTGTGACTTAATGACTTCTCTTAAGGTTCCTTCTGCAGCCTTGATCTACTTGAAATCTAGAATATCCCTGAGAAAATTTCTTCTCCCAATCCTCACCATCACTGTGCCTAGAGAAGCTGAGAAGGCAGCTTGTGGAACTAAACTGTGCTGGGAGACATTGGTGACGTCCTCTATGATAGGATTTACATGCTTTGCGGTGGTCAAATGTGCAGATGCTAGAATAAAATTGCATAGATTTGAGTTTCCACTCTGCTATTCTTCTTCAGAAGAGGAGATCAGCAAGCTCCTTCACCCTTCTGAAGTTACTGGAGTATATAATGGGTGGAACAGAGACCATCTGATGGGGTTTTTTATGAAGGGAAAATCTCTCCTTTTTTCCTCTTACCTTGTCTAGATCATTCTTTTCTCCTATGAATGCACACACACACACACACACATACACACAAACACACACACAAGAATTGAAGCTTATATCATTACACTATGTCCACTCCTTGTTCCTGACCTCTCAAATGCTCAGATCATTACCCCTTATTCCTTGAATTCCTAAGCTCCATAACAATATCGCTGACCATATTTTCAAAGGAAATAATTCTGTTGAAGTGGTCTGAGCATCTTTCTTAAAAATTCCTAGATTCTTTCCATTGTTCAGGCAAAAAGTGAGGAACCATGCTTGATTTCTTTTTTTCCCTCACATTCCACATCAAATACGCCAGCAAATTCTGTTGACTTTCTTTCAAAAGTATACCTAGAGGACTGGAGCGATGGCTTAGTGGTTGGAGTGCTTGCCTGGCATGCGTGAGGACCCAAGTTCAAACCCCAGCACCACAAACATAACTGTCGGAGAAAGAAAGGCCAGATGGAAAATAAATAGAATTGGTTCTCTCTCTCTCCTCTCTCTCTCTCTTTCTCTCTCTCTCTCTCTCTCTCTCTCTTTCTCACTTCCACTACTACCTCTTTGTTCCAAGCTACCAGTTTCTTCTCAGATCCAAATAATGGCGGTGGCATTCTGACTAGACTCCTACTTTTATCCTAGCACCCACCCCACTCTCTACACAGCACTCAGAGTGAATTTTTTAAATTGCAATTCAAATGCTTTCTCATCTCACTCTGAATAAATGTCAGATCCTTATATTTTCCCTCAAGAGCCAATCTGGTTGGAGCTCCCTTTGCCAGTCTGACCCCCAGTCCTCATCATTTTTCTTTTCTCCCCTTTCTCTTTGCTCCAGCCACAAAGGCCTGCTTAGTGTTTGCCAAACATGCCAAGCATCTTCATGCCTCGGGGCTCTTACACTTGGCTGGAAGTTTCTTCATCTGCACCTGGAATTCTCCCAGATATTTGCATGGATCACCCCTTTTCACCTTTCAGCTCCGTACTCAAATAGCATGCCATTCAGATGACCTTCCTTGATATTCCGTATAAATGATGCCATGCTTCCCTCTCCATTTATTTATCCTACTTTATTTTACTAAAAGCAATTCATCACCATCTGAAATAGCATGCATTTGTTTGTTATTTTCTTTCTGTATACCCCCACCAGAAAGCACGCGACATGAGAGAGGACCTCTGTTTCATGTGTTGTGGTCTCTCCAGCAAAGTAACTACACAAGTAGGTGCCTTCCATGCACTAGGCTCGATTTACATTTTGTAAATGATGGAACAACTGCATCGATCAATTGTTAACCAACCTTATAACCAAGACTTGAGTGTCATGTTCTGCCAAGGAAACACTCAGACACTTCTTGAAAGACCAGCCCAGCTCCTGGGAAGTGAGATAATATGGTGCACCGGGAGGAAATTTGTCTTGGGAATTAGAAAACTGGGTCCTTGTTTCAGCTCGGCCTCCCCCTGGCTGCTGTGGGATCTTATGTGATATATCTTTTCTGGATCCCCATTTCTTTAGCAATATTATGAGAGTTCTGGATGAAATAACATTTGACAATGATGTCCCCAAGAATTTTAAACTTCATTGATGCAAAATCAGGGACTGTGAGTCCAACAATGGCATCCATACTTGAATCTTCAATTTTTTTCTTTTATTTTTCAAATCAAAGAGGGTAAAGATCTTAATAGAATTTCAGCTCTTGCCAAGTGCAGTGGTACATAACTATAATCCCAGCAATCTGGAGGCTGAAGCAGGAGAATCACAAGTTCAATTCCAGCCTCAGCAATTTAGGGAGGCCCTAAGCAATGTAGTGAGACCCTGTCTCAAAATGAGAAGTAAAAAAGGGCTGATGATGTAACTCAGTGGTTTAGCATCCTTGGGTTCAATCTCTGGTACCAAAAACACTACTAGTAATGATACTAATAAATGGTCCTCAGCCACTGTATGTCACTCAACATCTGTGAGCTTCTATTTTATCCTTTGTAAAAAGGGACTAATAATACTAACCTTCCTACATTAAAAGTGATGTAAAGATTATATGAGATGATACAAGGGAAAATAGCTAGAAAATTGTAGAAAAGTTTTAAGCTACCATTCACCTAAAGATTTTATTTTTTAAAAATTTCCCCCCCAGATGTGTGGTAAAGTAGGAAATAGTCATAAATGGAAAAAAATCATTTGCAAATGTGTCTGTCTCAAAGAAGAGACAAGATCGAGCTTCATTTCCACTGACTTTCCAGTCTAATGACCTAGAATTCGATGCTATGCTTTTATTCTCCTACCAAAGTGCTACAGCCCACGTGGAAATGTCTGATAAACTTGGAGCTCTTTTGATGCATGGGAAAAGAACATGTTTTCTATTCCAAGCACCCATATCTTTTTCTGAATATGTTTCTGAATATTCTTCTGGGGGTTTTGATCTTGCATTATTTCTCCTTTGATTTGAAGGATTGAAAAAAAACTTACAGAACTTTTCAATTATTTATCATAGAAGACATTAAGGCCTGGTTTCAAAGTTGATTTTTGGATTTCTACTCTTGTCATGCACATTGGGAAATTTGTCCAACCTCCTGAGAGGAGGGCTTGATGAAGGTCAAAAGGCATGTCTGATAGACATATGGAACCTCGGATGTTATGACCTGAACCTCTGTTTCCAATCTAGGGCAGCATCATCAGTGTGATGGAAGGGGCTGCTGGGAAACTCTTCCAGCCCCTTGACTCTTCAATGTGGTCTTTGACTTCTACTACATTTTTTTCCTAGAAAGAAAAAAAATACCTTCATTTTAAAAATATTAAAATGTTATTCCTTTTCAATTCCATAGATACTTATTGAGTACCTACTGCTATTTTGTGGGAGGAAATGTGATAAAAGATACAAAAATGAAAATTATTCATTTTTCACAGAAAAGGGTAGTATCAAGTGCCTACAATAGACAGAGTTCAAATTCTGACTCCATTTTTTACTGGACCTGGGTTGTTAGGTTAGTTTCTTGACCTGTCTGAGCCTGAATATCTTCATATGTAAAATGAAAGTATTAATAATAAAAATGCCAACCCTATACTGTTATAACACGGGTAGGATACACACACAGTGCCTAGCCAAACTGTCCATCAATACGATAAGAACAAGGATAGTGTTCTAAATACAAGCACAAGTAATATGGTTCCTGCCTTCATACTCTAATAAGGAGCATAGACTTCAATCAAAGAGTGGCATAACCCTATAATTGCAAAAATGCCAAGGGGATTATTGGTTACATTTCCAACACCACTCCCTGACTTCCACCATCTTGTGATAGCCATGTGCATCTGGGGTGGGGGTAGGAACTGGGTGCAATCTCAACTCTTCAAATGCACCCTCAACAGCCTGACTTGATCTACGAAATATTCATCCATCATCACTGTGATTGATTTGGAGATGGGCATGAGACCTAGACAATCTTCTCAAGGGAAACCCAGAAATTGTACAGTGAGAAAGAGGCTCCTTTTCTCTCCACTGAACACAGAAGAGGAAAGATTTGACCCAGAGATAGCTATCAGTCATCTTTTAACCACTAAGGTAGCCAAGCTTAGGAAAAATCAATATCTGTATGGGATAGAAATAACAAACCTTCCATACGCTGGCTGGCTCCCTGGATTTCCAGGTCTCTCCCATCTTCTGGTATAGTCCCTCAAACCACCTTTTAGACTTTCTTCTCTTTTCTTCTCTCTTTTTTGAGGCAGACTGCTTTTCAAATCACTACCCATTATAACCTTGGTCATGGGATTTCCAGTGCTTTGATTCAAGTAGGTTAATCAATTCCCATGGGCTCCCATCACCTGCCCCATCTGACAATACCTAAGGCTGGTACCGCCCATTAAAATAATCAAATACATCTACCAGACTGTAAACCTGAACATCCTTCCGAGAGGGGTGGGGAAATTCTCTCCTGCTTACTTTGCACCCAACATACAATAGCACAAAGATCAACACATGAAAGATTTCAGTAAATGAATGTCCATTCACTGTATTGAAATTACTCTCTAAATGTCTGTTCCACCTTCTGTACTAGAAACTGCCTTTGGGCAGGGCCTCTGTCTACTCATCTTTGTAACTTCAGAATCTGGCATGCAGCCTGCATTGGAGTCATATGGCACTCAATCTATATATATTTATATATATATGACTTCCAAGGAGTCAATTGATTACCCCAGCTAAATAAGATCTCCGGTTCTCTCTGAGCACTTCTCACATGAAACTCCGTGGACACACACTCACCAGTTCTGCCTTCACTGTGATGATTTGCAAGGAGGGCCTTTTACTCCTGTAAGATTGGGAGATTTTCTGAAGGTGCAGATCCCATGTGATTCATCTTCTGGGACTCCTACTGTTAACACAGAATAAATAGCATAACAGGAGCTCTGCAAAAATACTTGTAGTGTAGTGGTGCATGATCAAATGAATACTTAGCAGAGGAAACAAAGTCATGGTCTCCGGAAGACTGAAACATGGTCTGAACCGCTCTTAGTTTCCACTAAATTGATGTGACACTGTGATGGAGATGTACCAGTTGATTTTCTGTTTGTTTCATCATCTCCTTCTCATACCTTCTTTTTCCTCCAACAAACCCTCTGTATTCCAGATGTTCCCAGAGAAGAGAGCCAGAATCTAATGTGTTCACTTCTGCACCCTAGTGTGCAACCTAAGCCCTCAATAAGTGTGTAGATCACTGGACACTGAGGCTCCTCAGGACTCCTCAAGGTCCTAAATCTCCCTTCCACCTCTGTTTTCAATCCTGCAATGGGCCATGGAATGCTTTTGCCATCCAAGCTGATAAGGATGTAATCACAATGGTGATCAGCCTCCTTAGGACCCCCACCCACTCCACCTTTATGCTTTTCCAACTGGCTTGAATCATTTAATCTGCAGTTAATTCAGAGGCACCCGGGCCAGGCTCGGATATATCGGATGATCAAGATAAACGGCTGGAGTACTTTTATGAGTAAAATCTCTTTGGATTTCAGTACATAAATCATTTGTTGTGAAATCACTCATTGTCTCTAGGCAAAGCTATAACACAAGGGAGAATTCTATCTATTTATGAACCAAAAGTCAGGGGATTAGGAATAGTTTGAAGAAAAGACTCTACAAAATAAAAATAAGATTTATCGCTTAATATTCTTCTTATATATATATATCCCTCCACCCCTTTCTCTTACTTACTTTTCAGCATGAGAGAGGAATTCAATTTCATGTTTGTGCCACAGAATCATAGGGGGAAGCAGATCTTATGAGGAAGAATTCAAACAATACTGTAACTCCATACCAATTCCCCAAGTCCCTCCAGAAATCAGGCTGATAGTCACTTCCTCAGAGAGGCCTTCCTTGATGACAGGGTTTAAATTTCATCCCTACCTCTGGTTGCTCTCATAGTTCCCATTGGTAACAAGTTTTTGCTCTTATTACAGTTTTAATTGCATATTTATTTGTCTGCATGCTTAATATCTGTCCTCCTTGGTAGATGGAAAATTCCTTTATGTGGGGAATGTGACTATGTATTTTTTTCACTGTGTCTGATGCCTGGGATAAAGCATGTGCTGAGCAAATATCTGTTTTATTTTTTTAAGAGAGAGAGGGACAGTGAGAAAAAATCAAGTTTAGCTTTTCACGTGACTTTCATTGCTTAGACACTTAGTACATGGTGCTGGGGTTTGAACCCACATCCTCCCACATGCCAGGCAAGCATCATAGCCTCTGAGCCATCACTCCAGCCCCACAAATATCTATTTTAAATAAATACTTGATAAGAACTTCCCTAGCCTCTTTTCAGAGTTAACCTAGAAAGCCCACCACAAGAAAAGGAAACTCTACTTCCTCTCAAGTACTTTCAATTTCATTAATCAGACACAAAAGGTTGCTTTTTAAATAAATGTTTACTCTGTGGAAATTACTGCAAATGTTATCTCTTCTAATACTCTTGACAATGTCAAAGTGTAACAAAATAGGTATCATCACTATCCTAGTGATGGCCAATTTGGCACGTGGAAGATTTGATAACTTTTTCCCAAGGTGTGTCCACCACTGATGATAGAGACAAGATTAGAATTCACATATTTTTAACTCCAAAGTTCATCTTGCCACTGTGCTCTGTACTATCCCTCCCAAAAACCCAAGGATGCCTGAGGAATTTATTTCCTGCTGGAAACTTTTTTTGTCCTTCCTGGCTTTCCATCTCTAGAAGGAACAAAAGAAGTACAAACAGCAGCAGACCAAAGAGAGGATTATGCCTTCCTTTGCTCTTTAAATTTTTCAGAAAATCAGCAGACACAATGCTAGACATGGTCAGTGTTTTTTACACTCTGCTGGCATCTGACTGCAAAAGGATTATTCAGACAACCTTGCAGGAAGCCAATCCCCAGGGCAGGGTCCTGCTCTGTATGAGATTCATCTTTCAGTGCATTGATTCAAAAGGCAAGCATTCACTTCCAACAAGCTCAGATAAAGGCACAAGTACACAGTGACACACCCGCACATGCACACATACACATACTTACACATGCACATACACACACGTTTGAACTAAGACTTATGCCCAAATATACTCATGCATGTTTTCACAAACAAGCAATATCATCCTCCTTCTCTATCCCAGCAAGCATCAGAAGGATGCATCAATTTATGCATGCATACACACAAATGCATCCTATGACTGTAAATAATAACCAGGTTGATTGCTATACCACTGTACCACATAAAAAGTCATTTTACTTCCATTTCCCTATGTTACTCCCATAATAATTCATGTGTTACTTGACTTGAAAAATATATTGTCTAGCCAGAAGGCACTTAGGACACCACCGGTAGGACCCTCATCAGGAGCAGCCCTGCCTAAGACCAACCAGGGGAGGTTCCCCACCTGAAGCAGCCACACCCACTTTCTTGATGGGGCCTGTTTGAGTCCCACTGCAAGGCATTCAGGATACCACCGGTAGAACCTCAATGACCTGCTCAGGACCAACCAGGGGAGATTCTCCACCTGGAGCAGCCCTGCCTAGGACTAACCAGGGGAGGTTCCCCGCCTAGAGAAGCCCTGCCTACCTATGCCCCACTTTCCTGTTGGGGCCTGTTTGAGTCCCACTGGAAGGCACTCAGGATACCACCGGTAGAACCCCAGAGACCTGCTCAGGACCAACCAGGGGAGTTTCTCCACCCGGAGTAGCCCCACCTACCTATACCCCTATGTTCCTGTTGGGGTCTGTTTCAGTCCACCAGAGGGTAGAACTACATTCTGGTAAGTTCAGATTTTCAATCTTGAGCCTGGAACCAAAAGGTAGAGAGCAACACAAGGACCCAGGCAGAAACATCATCTGGAAGAAAGTGATCATCAAAGAGTTAGTGGCTGATCTGACCCTTTGACTTGCAAGGAAAAACCACCTGGAGAATTGCCTACCTTCCCCTCAGGAAGTCTCAATTCAGAGATCCACAAGAAGTTCTTCAAAATAAAGAGTCAAACAAGGAGAGGTTCACCTCAAACCCAAAACTCCTCCAAAAAGGATGCCATGGATAGGGGTCAAAATGAAAACATTGAAAATATTATCAATGATCTGATTACTTAAAGGAACAATGAGCTAAAAGAAGATGTAATGAAGGGACTAAGTGAGAAAACTCAAGAGATGAAAAACTATTATCAAAGAAATAGACATACTCAAAAAGGAAGTAACAGAGTTAAAATATGCAGTCAGTGACATAAGAGGAACCATAGAAAAATTTAATAATCAACTAACTTCTATAGAAAACAGAACCTCAGCAATTGAAGAAAGAACTCCTGACAATGAGAACAGGCTGAGCAAGGTAGAGCACACAGATGACAAAAAAGAAAAAAAAAAGCTCACACAATATGAACACAATTTCAAAAATGTCTGGGATGCAATGAGAAGAAACAATCTAAGAGTAATTGGGATACAGGAAGAAATTGAAACACAAAAGAATGGGATATGGATCATTCTCAAGGAAATAGCTAAAGAAAATTTTGCCCATATAAAAATAGAGACAGATATGCTCATCCAAGAAACTTATAGGACATCCAAAAGGCCTAATCAAGTGAGAAGCTCATCAAGACACGTCATATTCAAAATGTACAACAGGGAAATCAAGGAAAGAATATTGAAAGCAGCAAAGGAGAAACACCAAATCACATTCAGAGTCTTGGCAATAAGAATCACATCTGACTTTTTAGTTCAGATTCTGGAAGCAAGAAGATCACAGAAGGAGATCTTTCAAAGCCTGAATGAACACAACATGCAGCCAAGAATACTATACCCAGCAAAACTCAGCTTTAAGTTTGAGGGAGAAATAAGTACTTTTAACAATAAGAACAAACTTGCAGCAATCATGAACAGAAAGCCAGCATTACAAAGAATTCTCAAAGATAAACTCCAGATAGAATAACAAGCTAATATTCCTTAAAACCCACAAACAGGAACTTCAATAAAGGTACATGCTATCAATAGACAACTAAGACAGCACAGAATTTACTAATAAAACATGATGAATATGAACCACATACCAATTCTAACACTGAACGTGAGTGGTCTAAATGCTCCAATCAAAATGGTTTCCCTCATTTGTGGAGGCTGGAACTAAACCCAGGCTTGGGAGTAAAATAGACAAATTCATGTATTAGATCCATATAATAAAATGTAAAATATTAATATTTATGAGATACAGTTGCAAGATACTTCATAAACAAGCTATGCTGCATACCTGTACAAAAACATAAATGTTTAATCCCATTGTCAAATGTTTTGAAGAATAACAAGGGATGATAGCAAGGGAGGAGAAGGGGAAATGTTGGAACTGAGATAAAACAAGGTACATTCCAAACTGTTATGACACCGTATATACTACAGCTATATATATATATATATGTGTGTGTGTGTGTGTGTGTGTGTGTGTGTGTGTATTCTACATAGCTATAAGAATTATGCCACTGTATTTGGAATTTTTAGGAACAATATAGGCTTCAGAAGAAAGGCAAGGTATCAGGGGAAGGAGAAGGGAGGTAGAGGGTTGTGAGGGAGGATACTGAACAAATTGTATTGCTGATTCATGTGCTTCTAGGAATAAGTGAAAACCAATTCTGTCATTATGTAAAACTATAATGCACTAATAAAAATTATATATATATAAAATATATTGTCTAATACCCCCAATATGTTGTCTAATATCCCTAATAACTTAATAGGGATCACTAACCCATTCCATGCCTCATCAGATAGCCAGGCATGGTGGCATACACCTTTAATCACAGCAACTTGGGAGGATGAGGCAAGAGATAGCAAATTCGCAGCCAGCTTCAGCATCTTAGAAAGGCCTTAAGCAATGGTTAGACCTGTCTCAGACTAAAAAATTAAAAGAGCTGGTAATGTGACTCAATGGTGGAGCACCCCTGGGTTCAAACACCACCATCCCTCCCTGCACAAAATAGGGTATATGTACATTTTTTCCTGAATGTTAGTGTCCCTGTTGTTCATGCTTATACTCATTCTTCCAGAAAAATGTTTTGAACCACCCAGCAGTGAGGATGACCTCATTGACTAGAAAATAAGATACCAAAATTCATAAAGTGTCTTTTCCTCCAGTTCCTTGCTTAATGCACACATCTATAGCATTGTAAATTTGCCCTTACAATTGTGATTTCATGATTGGTGAAAACACTGGGCACAGATACCTCTAGGCTCATGTACACTCACACCCATCATCTATCATTCTCCTGAGGAGGAAAAGGAAGGGAAACTGACATCTGAGTTCATTGCCTTTGATAGAGAATTTCATGTTTTCTCCACACGCACAAACCAAGAGGCCACATACAGGCTTTTCATATGAAATCAACTCAGGCAACTGAAAAGTTCTTATTATAATAAAAATTTTAATATCTTACTACACATTGTCAATATGTTATACTGAGCAAGCAGAGGATAAAGTTTACCTGCAAGATTGTCTACCATCCTTCAGAGCTCTTTAAACAGATGTCCAAAAAAGAAACAAATCACTTTCTCTACTTCTGCTTGGGACATTCTTCTCAGGTAATCACATGGCTCACTCACTCATTGACTCCCTTCAGCTCTCTGTGCAAACGTGCTATTGAATTCACACCTTTCCTGACCTCACAACCAAATAATCACCCAACATCCTCCCTACTTACCCCCACAAAGCTCCAGAATTTGCATTGTTGGCTTCTTTAGTGTTTATCATCCTCCAACATATTTATTTAGTTGGTTATGTATTTTGTACATGTCTCCCTGAGCTACAGTGCAAACCTCCATGAGGTGGAGACTTTGTACATGCAATTTGTTGTTCTGTAACCTACACAACACACTTGGTGGCTATTTGTCTCATGAATAGAACTTTACCACAAAAGTACTGAAGAATCAGCAGTCTCTTCAGAGAAGATCAGTAATTTGACCAAAATCACCCAGCCAATAAAGTGGTTCAAGTTAAAGGCATCTTCTAACTCCTGTTCTTCTGCTACATCATCTCCGCTTTCTAAATGTGAGCTTCGTAAAATGTATCTTTGGTTCCCCTGAGAAGTTCCCCTGTAGGACAGGAGAATCTCTTCATAGCTCATGTTCTTAAACAATAAGGACATTCACTGCCTTGGGTGACAGGGAAGTTTGGAGGCAGAGTAAACATCAGAGTTGGTTTGATTCAGGGTTCAGCAAGGGCATGACACACCTGAATTACTTGGAATCTTTCTGTGTTGCATTCCGTGACATTGGCTTTTATCCTAAGGCTATGTATTGTCTGGATCTAGTTGCAGAAACCAGAGACTCCACATTCTTAACTGAAATACTTTTTGAACCAATTATAATTCACTGGAAATAATAAGAAATAGTACAGAGATTTTCTTTGTGCCATTGACTGTTTTTCACCAATGGGAATATTTTCTAAAGCTACCGTGTCACATCACAACAATTGATAAAATCTGCAACTATTACTCTGATTTCGCTTATCTATTTGTACTATGGTATGTGTGTATGTGCACTAGCATGCACTTGTGTGTTTATGTTGAGTTCTGTCTATATGTTGTATTTTATTATCCATATAGGTCCATGTGTCTGGCACCTCCATCAAGATACTAAATACTTCTAAGATCTCAAGTACCCCTCACATTTCCCATTTATCACCATATCCACAATACCCTCCTCTCCCATCTCTAACCCCTGACAACCATGAATCTGCTCTTAATTTATAAAATTCTGTGTATTTGAAGATATTAAATTAATGAGATCACCATTTTTTTTAGAAAGAGGGACATTGAGAGAGAGAGAAAGAGAGAGAGATAGAAGCATTTTTATTTGTATTTAGTTTTTTCATGTGACTTTCATTCCTCTGACACTTTGCTGTGTACGTGGTGCTGGGATATGAATTCACATCCCTGTGCATGCAAGGCAAGTGCTGTAACCGCTGAGCCACCGCTCCAGGCCCTGAGATTACCATTTTGATAAAATTTCTTCACTCAGCTGAATTTCCAAGAGTTTTATCCAAATTATTACATGGATTAGTAGTTTGTTCCTTTCTCTGGTGAATAAAAATACCACAGACATATCATACATACATCTATAATCCATTTTGAGGTAATTTTTGTAAAATATGAGGGGGCTTGTGTTATTTGATTTTCTTTGTTTATTGTGTGTGTGTGTGTGTTTGGATATATATCTTACCTATGATGTCCAATTGCTCCAACACAAATTATCAAAACATCTGTTTTTCTTCCATTAAATTAATTGGCAAGATGGTCCAAATTCTATTGGTCATGCCTGTGCATGGCTATATCTATGCTGTCTCTTTGGCCCCATTGATTTATTCTATCCACCTACCAATATCTCATGTCTTGATTATTGTGGCTACATAATGACCCTGATTATCAGGTAGAGTCATACTCCTCACTTTAGTCTGCTCTGTCAAGATACTTACTATATACATTTTTTAAAAAGATTGCCTATGGGGATGGAGTAGTGGCTCAGCAGTTTCGGCACTTGCCTTGCACATGTGGGGAAATGGGTTCAAACTCCAGCACTACATAAACTACTAAGTTTCAGAGCAATGAAATCCATATTATAAACTAAATACTATTGATTCTCCCTCTCTCTCTTTCTCTCTCTCACTGTCCCTCTCTCTTTAAAAAAAAAAAGTTTGCCTATGTCTATAAAATACCTTACCAGCTTTTTTTTTTCATTCAACAGTTCAACATAGACTTACACATAGGAAGGAATTGTTGCCAAACATTCATGAACACATGCATAAGGACAGAGCAAGCCAAGGCTGATGCCAGTTCATGACCTCCCCTTTTTGGGTTCCTCCAGATCCCATGTTTCCCCTACTTTACCTCCATGTTAGTTGGGCTTCTTATGGAAGTCAAAGGTTCTCCACTGGGTTGATAACCCCCCTACTCCCTCACAGCTGCCTTGATATCTTTCTTATTTTCACCTCCTCCCTGCCATCCTCCCTTCATCCCCCAGCATCATAGGCAAGGTTCCCCCTGCTTGTGTAAGAAATTCACCTGTGTTGAAGTTATTATTAGCTTAGCCAACTTTCAGTCTTTTTCTGATTGTATTCTAGCTTTCACATGAGAGAAAACATTTGGCCCTTAAGTCTCTGAATTTAGGATATTTCACTTAGCATAATTTTTTCCATCTACATCCATTTAGCTGCAAATGCCATGATAGCATTCTCTCTAATAGCAGAGTAGAACTCCACTGTATATATGTACCACAGTTTTTGAATCCACTCATCCTTACCAGACTTTTGGAATTGCACTAACCTTATGGATCAATTTGAAATAGATTAGTATCTTTATTACATTTTCTCTAGTCTACCATATGGTATTTTTTCCAATTACTTAAGTCTTCTTTCATTCAATTTACTTTTATGTATTTTTCAGCATAGAAATCTAAATTTTTGTTCCTACATGTTCTTCTTAATATATAGTGATGGTATTGACTTTTATATGTTGATCTTCTATCCTATAAACTTGCTGAACCTACTTATTAGGAGACTTTTTAATATTTTTCTTTTTTGTTGATTCTTTGTAGTTTTATTCTGCAAATAAGACAATTTTATTTCTTCATTTCTATAATATGAATTTTCTTATCTTATTGTATTGGCTACTATTTCTAGTGTATGTTGAATAAGAATGAACCTCTTTGTTTATTCAGGTTTTACAAGGACAACATCTAGTCTTTTCCCATCAAGTATTATGTTAGCTATAGGTTTCTTTTTTGTTTTTTGGTTTGTTTTTTATTTTTTTGTTTTGTTTTTGTAAATGTTCTTTATCAGCTTGAAGATATTCCTTTCTATTCCTAGATTGCTGAAAGTTTTCACCATGAATGAATTTGGGATTTTTCAAAGTTCTTCTTCTCAGTCCATTGATATGACCATAGTATTTTTCTTCTTTAATGTGTTGATATATTAGATAACATTGGCTGATGTCTGAACATTGAACCAATCTTCCTACCTAGAATAAATGTCACCATGTTTTACATATTGGTGTTCTGATAATGAACTCTTATAATAGTACTCCTTTTCTTACACATGTGAAGTTCAAATCTGGCTACTATCAGAAATGCTTAATGAGGGATGGGTTAAAAATAGATTCCCAGGAACTCTCCCCAAAGTGTTAAGATCTAAGTCTCCAAGGGTGACTCATTTTCAAACACAATACTCAAGTAATTTTAAATACTATGCAAACTAATTCTGATGATGATCCAGGTTTGGATTCTATGTCCTGAATTCCACCTCCATGTTGTCCCAAAAAGAATTGACATCAGTATAAGTCATACCTCTTGACAAAAAGGCACACCTAGAAAATTAAATTTCTGTTTTTGGGTGGATATTGGAGATTTCAAAAAGATGCTTACAAAGTGTATTTAGCTTCTGCACACAGCAACCTTTACATTTCACTAGAAAGGATGACTCTAGGTTGAATTTGAGTTTCCTCTTGCACAGCAATAAGAGAAGCCAAGACTAATCTCCCTGAAACTATAAGGACAGAACTTACCACCTTCTTTTCATTGATTAATACTATCTGTTATTTGGCTGTTCCAAAAAATAATTCCTTCCATGAAACTACCAGCTTTATTATATATAATTTTGATCTACCCTGTACTGTGAGCCCCTGAGAATATACAAATATTTTCATTTCTATTTACTGTCCTTTATGGTTTCTCAGTTATTTCAACTGTATGAGATGCTCTTTTTCTTATGAAAGAAATTCCATACAATAGGAAATGATAAGGAACATGATATCATTAGGCTTAGAGTTGAGCTGGCCCTTCCGTAAGCCTAGCTGTAGGATCTTATTACCCCATTCCACCTCCCTGAGCTTCAGACATATCCTCTAGGGGATAAAAGAAGTTTCCTAGATGCTCTCAAGAAATCACTAAGAGGATAACGAGATAATGGGCATACATATGTAAACTGGAAAATACCACAAAGATTTAAAATATCACTAATGCTTACCGAGGAGGTTGGCAGGGCTGTTTTGAGGAATATGTATGAGGCTCCCAATTGTTTAACTGTGAAACCCCATCTCTTAGACCACCTTTTATGAATGCTCAAGAGTTATTACCCACCTGCCTGCCCAACACTGGGCACTGGAGAAACAGTAATGAGACAACAGATGCCCTGTTGGGTCTCTTGGGGCTTGGCATATGGCAAGGAAAACAGAAACAGAGATTGAATCGTTATTGTACGACATGGATGTCACAGCAGTGGAAGAGAGTAACTAGCACGTCTAACGCAGGGTTAGACCACATGCTAGAGGGTCAGAAGAATCTTCCCAAGGAAGTGGCATCTAAATTGCTTTACAATCAGCTAGACTAGGAGCTGGAAGGAGGAGAAAAGGATGAGCACGAGTGAGATCCAAAGTGCGTATTACTCTGGGACATCAGGGAATTCAAAGGCCAATGAGGCTAGAGGTAGAAAGCAAGGATCAGAGTGTGGTGAATAACTGGAGACTTCAGCAGGATCCCCTGTGAAAAATCCACTGCCACTAAGCACTGGACACTGTCTCCTGCCTCCCGTGCTTTCCTTCAATCAGACCCTTTGTCCTTAATTACCAACCATGTCGTCCCCACATTGATATATACAGTCTTTACTTCCAATTCCAAAGACACTGCAAACACATCCCAAAAATCCACCTCATGTGTAGAAGGAACTGACTCCCTCCTGTCCCCACTCCATGCATGGTCACCACAAGCAGGCACACATCCTCAGTAGCCTCGTTGTACATCACACGCATGAGCTACCTAAGGGTGGGGCTGTGACATTTTCAGTTTCATCTCCTTGCTCCCCAGCTTACCATGTGCTTTTTCCTCTCTCATACTCCCACCTTTGCTGTCTCTTATTACGCCACACACCTAACAGAGCTAATAAACATCTGTCAGATTAATTAAGTAATAGGGTAGAGAAAAATATTATTTGAGCAACAGGGGCTGCCTCAAGAAGATTATGATCTCTGCCCCAAAGCGGGGGTGAGCCCAAAGGATCTAGCGCATGGATACTGCCACCTAACCACAATAAGAGAGACAGAGAAAGAGAGAAACAACGTTATTTAGTTTTTCATATGGCCTTCATTGCTCCAACACTTAGTTGTGTACGTGGTGCTGGGATTTGAACCCAGGTCCTCATGTTTGCCAGGCAAGCACCTAAACCACTGAGCCAAGGCTCCAGCCCCTAACCACAATTCTTGCAGTTGGATTGCACATCCTTTCTTGAAGGACGATCTGAGTAGCAACCATGGTCATTAGCCAGTGGTGAACATTCATCCACCAGTGCTATCTGTTAGACACCCAGCAAGGCATACCTGTCATACTGTACCAGTGTCCCAAGGGACTTCATGATTTTCACACGCATTTTCCTGCCCAATCCCCAAGTTGGAGCCACAGCTGTCATAAGACTCGCCTTGTTTTCAGTAGTTTCCCAGCAGAGGCAGCTGTTGGCACCCTGTGCCACGTCTTGGGAGAGCTGCCTTATTCTGAATCTTGTCAGGGGACAACTACACCCTGACCCTACCAATCCAGGGGGCCTGGGTAGTGCTGTGGGTACTCTATAGCTGCTGTCACCACTGAAGATCATTTCAAGTGCTGAGAGAGACAAATGCAACCAGCCACTAGAACTGGCTTCTCTGAAGTCAGAGCCCTCCCACTGGCAGCCATGAGCTCACCTTCTCCAATATACTCATTCGATTTTAAATGCAATTTTTAAATGCATGAATTCATATGCTTGAAGTTATTCAGAGTTGGTATGTGGGTAAAAGTTGGCATTTGTGCGTCAGGAGATCTATATCTGAGCTCTGATAGTCACACCAGCTTTGTGACCACAGGGAAGTCACTCGCCACACTTTGGTGTTCATTCCTTTTATTTAAAAAGGAAGAGGAAATTGATGTCTCCCGCAGCTCTAACATTCCAGGAACTTCCATTGCCAAGTCAACAAAAAGCACCTCCTCTGGGTCAGGGCTGGTACACATACATTTTCCATTTTACATCTTCAGAGAGTGGATTTCAGTATATCCAATTGTCTCTGTTTCCACCAAGAAAACCACGAGGTGATCTTGGTGGGATGTAATTCTCCTGAAGTTACGTAGATATCGAAGTCAGCACTGAAATTAAAGCAGGTGGCTTGACTCTTGCAACATCTCCCCTGCCCTCAAAATTGCATATACATTCAATTCCAGAGCCCACGGAGTGCTGTGTGTCTGTCCCTAGCAGAAGGGGAAAGGGGGAACCAAACTGCAGAAAGAGTGATTGCAATTCGAACGAAAAGCGTGGTCCGAAAATCTGTAGTCCCCAGAGTAGAAACAAGGACAGCTTCCTTTTTAAAGACATAGCAACCCATGAACCCAGAAATACTGATTCTAGTCCAGATAGGACCCCGAGGCATGGATTAGAAGACCTGGAAGCTGCTTTTCATGTTCAAGTTGAAAAGCAAATGTTCAGATAGGACTATCAGCTGAGCAAGAAGTGACACTATTCATAATGAACTTTATCTTCTTAAAGATTTTCTTGATAAACTAAAAAAGCCAAATCCCTTCATTTTAGAGAATTTTTTATTCAAGAAACCATCATAAGTATGTCTCATATAATTTGCACGAAAAGTATTTCTATTACATAGAAGCATTCTTAACCATATTATGTATCTGGGGGGAAAAAGAATCCAAGGCCAAATAAGGTAAGATGAAATGAGACCCATTGTCTCTTGACTTCCAGATTCATAACCCCCACATTTCACTGAGGTCACAGAGACTGCCTAGTGCCTGCCCAAGAGCCTGCCTGCTTCTCTGATTTCCTCAGTAAAAGGTCCTAATTTTTATTTGAAAAAAGCAACTAATAAAGCAAATGATTATCTTCCCATGCCTACCTCTCAGCTAGGGTTGATCATGAGACCAAGCCTTGGAAGGCAAGAAGCCAACTGACCTTTAAAGAAAACTGAATCAATGAAGGGGGATCCTAGATGTCCTCCCTTTCTCCCTTCTTGCTCACTGGCCATGAAAAACTGAAGCTCTGTCCACCTCTTGGACTAACCTTGAGCACAAAATTCATGCACTGAGATACAAAAACCAAAATATAATGGGAGGCTGGGCCCCTGATCATTCTGAAGCTGCCATCCCAAGCCTGCTTTGCTCTCCTCTGGAACGCACGTATGGGAGGAAAAAAGAAACACTTTTTTTTTTATAACACCAGCCTTATTTGGAGGGCTTCTTTTCTATGCAATTAAACCTACTCCTAATGGTTACATCCAGATGGTTTAATTTGAGAAGTGATGTGGAAGGGAGACACTACCTGCTGGGAGACCTGGTTCTTTCACTTGGTTCACATGGTCACGAGCAGGAGGAAAGAACAAAGGATGTCACATAATTAATCAGATTCAGATGCCATCATTTGCATGACACACTATAATTTTATGCATCACCCACAAAGAAAAAATGTTGCCAATTAAACTATGACATGCCATTGATTGTAAGATGCAAATCAATTTCAGAAATGTTAAGATGTGAGAAAAAAACAAACTATGAAATATGGTGTATTGGGGATTGAGCAAACCACAAAGTTTAGACTGAAAGTTCATCACATCTACCCATCCTCCCTCCCTCCCTTCAGAACACGGAAGCACAGAGAGAAGCCAGGATTTCTTCAAGTTCAGTGATGGATCCAAGATGGGAATCTTGACTGCAAATCACAGCTCCTTAGTAGGGACCAGTAGATACTAAATTTGTGCTTTTGTTACCTTGGCCACTGGTGACATGTTTATTTAATCAACCACCTGCTCCCATTTATTCTTCTAAAATACACAGTACTGAACAGACAGAGACAAGGGCCCTCACCCCTCCCACACACAAACGACTCGGCAGACACAGGCAATGGAGGCAGATTTCACAGCTAATCCTCTCTCACACGGCACAGGACTGATGGCTTCCTCAGTAGCTCTGAAGGAGATGGAAAAGAACAGTAGGTCATCAAGAACTACAGGCAGGAACCTTCTGGGACATGGGAAATTGAGGTGGCACAGCAGTGGCTGATGGTTGAGACCTGAAAGAAGCTCAGTTCACATCTCTTCTCCATCTTCTTCTAGACATTATGTTGAAGAGTGCTAATGATGAGGGCACCAAGAACCCCAACTGCCAGTTTATCAGAAATGAAAGGGACCTGAGAGAGATCATGCATTGATCCAACCCACACCAAAGACAGAAATGGTTCTCATCGCTCATAATCCAACTTGGGTGTTAGAAGGCCCACCCTGGGGGCAGTGTGGTTGAGTCTGGAGGCAGGGTACAGTAAGAAAGCCACACAGCCGTTGGGGTGAAGGGAGCATAGTCCTGGATAAAAATGGAGACAGAGTAAATATGAAGCTTCAAAGGATAAGCTGCTGAAGTCATTTTCCCACTGTTTCCTCCTCTGCTCCCAAATATACCCTATGCCTTCACTTTCAGCGTCCTTTAGTGCAATTAATTCTTTTTTTGTACTATGCATAAATAAGGTATGAATGACTAATAACCATGTAGGTTGACCATGACAGTCACATTCATACAGGGAGTCTAAGAATTGAGCTAAATGATGTGGTTATGAAAGCAGAATTTCCAATCAACATCAGCCTGAGGATGAAGTGGCCCTTGAGTCATTGAGGTCTCCCCCTGTTACTGACGTCTCGGTTGTCTTTCCTGTTCTAAGGATGCTTGCATGAAGAATAAGCATGGCTTTCCAATTGTTTTCTAGCACAAATCTCAATGCGTGTGTGTGTGTGTGTGTGTGTGTAATAAGAAGATTTGAATTAGTGAAACTTTTGCATGATTCAGCAATGTAGAGAAAGGTGGGGAAAGACTTTTCAAAATATTTAATACATGGATTGGACTCAGCCTGCAAGAGCAGAAATTTCTGGGAAGGGCTGCTTTAATGAATTCATGAGTAGAAACTTTAAAAATGGGTTTTCTTCTGGTGTTCAGACCAAATAAGATGGGCTTATAAAGACGTATTAAGATCCACAAAGTACTACAGGCATGGTATCCTCGGCCCAGAATGGTTGTTGGAAGTGGATTTGTTTTTGGAGTATACTGATTGTATTGCAATTGAATCCTCACAATCCAAAGTAGAATTATCTTTATTTTACAGACAAAATAAAAATTTTCAAAAAATTACCCAGTGCAGAATCTATACCTTTAGAGAAAGCATCCATCTCTCAAGATGGGGGATGGAGCAATGGACAGAAGGTTGGATTCCAAAACTCCAAAATTCTTCCTTGTGATGGATCTCAAGGAAGGAGGTTCAGAACTGATTTTATTCAGCATCTTCTATGATTCAGTAAAATGTTTAAACATCATCTCAAATTATCCCAGAACACCACTAAAAGGTTTAAGCATCATTTCAGAACAGAGGTAGGAAATAGGTACTATGATTATCATCACTACGCTGATGAGAAAGATAATGTTCAGAGAGCTTAGGACCCTGCCCATGGACCAAAGCATAGCAGGACCAGATCTCACACCCAGAGCCAGTAAACACCAAAAGCATCACTTGCTTTGCCCAGAGCAGTTTTACCAGCCCATAGTTGTGTACATACATTTGGTTGATTTAGAAAAACAGTGCCTCATGTCTCCTCTAGGGAGAAGACAGGGAAGCCTTCAGTCCGGGTCGATATTGCCATGCCAGAGATGGACTAAGGCAGTAGGCAACCGGGGGCCTCTCTGTTAACCTGCATTCTGCCAAATGAATATATAACAAGGCCCTCAGAACAAGGAGGCATTATTTTCCCTGAAAATCCTGAACCATTTAGGAGATCAGACCTTGCTTTGCTGGGCAGGGGAGCTGTGTTAGGGATTCATTCAAAGCATGAAAGGACCGTGTAGAAACCACCAGTGGAGAAGAGGAGCAAGGGCAGAGAGGAGAAGGCAAGGTCAGGGGTGAGAGGGAAGGAGGAGCAGGGCGGGGGACGGAGAGGGGAGGCAGAAGGCAGGGATTCTCTGCTGTGCATGCTGGGCTGAAGATGCTCTAGGAGCATATGCCAGGTCAGATCTCAATACAGCCTCTGCTCCTAAGCTTCCAGAAAACAGACTGAAGTTAGCACTCCTGTCTGGGCAGAGGCAGCGGGAAGAAGGAGATCAAAGTAGGGCCACTTGTGCCCCTCCCCATCTCCAATCCCACACAACTTTAAATGCCTCTGAATGCTGGGGAGAGAAAGGGTGCTGGGCCCAAAGACAGGGGTGGGCAGGAAGGAGGGAGCAGCCTGAAAGCTGATCAAAACCACTTTCAAGTTAAGATTAAACTCCTCAGATTGCAGGAGACCAATTTAATGGGAAACCTTCCCTGTCCTCCCTGTCCTCTCCCTTGGCGTCCCCTGGGAAGCGGCTGGGTTGTGATGTTGCTCATCAGAGCAACCCCTGGGTACCAGATCTTATCCAAATGAGCATCTGGGAAAGACTAAAAAGATAAAACTAGGGGGGAAATGGTTTACAAAGTGTTGAAGGTGCGGGAAAGGGTGGGAAAAAGGAGATTTTAATTATCCTGCCTCTACCCAGTGGAGGAGCAGAATGCCATACCAAGGACATTGAAAGGTCATTATCTCTGAAAAATGAAGGTCTTGGAGGTAAAGCCCACTGGCCTGAGAAGTAGGATACCTGAGTCCCAGGTTCAGTTCAGCTGCTGCTTCTCCCCACCCCACTCCCCACACCCCCTGCGCTGGTAATCTAACCCAGTATAGGGCAGGACACCATTGAGACTGCTATCCTGAGCCAGTTTGTATGGTAGCTAAACCTATGGCATGTATGCAAACTCTTCCCCTCCTGCTTACGAGCTGTGTGACCCTGACAAGTGCCTTATCCTCTTGAGCTTCAGTTCCCTCTCCGTGAGAGGACAATGTGGTCATTTCTACCTGTCAGAATTACGATGAGGATTAAGCAAGGTATTCCACATGGAGTGCAGAAGACAGTGTGAATGAAGGCTGCTGTCATCACCATTAGATGTTCAGAATTGTCCTGAAAAGATGGTTGGGTGGGATGGGGATAGCTGTGATCCTACAGGTGTGCATTTGACACCTGGCTCTGCAAGACTCAGCTGATCTCCAAGCCTGTTTTCTCATTCCCAAGTAAGGAACTCATGACTATTAAAGGAGCTGAGGGGCTGCCAAGATCAACACCATTGGTCACCTCCATCAGTGGGAGCAGGGAGCATAAAGTTTCAGTTATGCAAGATGAATGCATTGAAGAGATCTGCTGGACAAAAGATTGCCTGTCGCATTGTGGATTTAAAACACTTAAGGAAATAAGATCCCATGCTAATTGTTCTTATCACAAACAGAAACCAACCAACCAACCAGAAGAAGGGCGCACAAATAACTTTTGGAGGTAACGGATATGCTTATGTCCTTGACTGTAATAATAGTTTTGTGGGTACAGGAACATATTTAAACTCACCAAATTGTATGCATTAAATATGTGAAGTTTTGTGTATCAATTACAGTTCAATTAAGATGTCTTCAGAAAAGGAAATTTGAACATATATAGGCAATTCTATATTATGAATAAATTATATTTTATGTATTTATACAAAAAATTTGAAAGCTCTATACATTTTCAATAAGCATAAATTGAATTTTGTTTTGCATTCAGAAGTATTTGACCATGTTTTGACAGATGAGTAAAATTCCTGTTAGCTCTAAAGAACTTCCCACACTCTTAATTCCAGGATGATTCACTGCACCTTGCAGAGTCATGTGTGTGCCCCCTCCTTGCTGACAAGATGCAGCATGTGGCAGAATGTCACCCCCATTGCTCCAGGACCAAGAGTGACACCATGTCTCCGGCTGGACAGCAGTGAAATTGGAAGCATAACCAAGTGTGGCTAATTGGATGTCCTGCAGGGCCTCTGGTAGCGGAGCCTGCAACCTGCCCAGGAGGCCCCAGGGCCATTAGCAGTCCCAAAGAGCAGGTGTCTTTTGTCTCCCTCACTGCAGTGGCCAGGAAGCAAGGTTCCTGACTGGCCTGACCACAGGGACAGCAGCCCCAAGGAGGGTCAATCAGCCACCAGCCTGTACTCCTACTCCATAGATTTCTATAACCTGTTCCAGGTTGAGAATAAAGCTCATTGCTTCAGGGCTGGAGCGGTGGCTCAGTGGTTACGGTGCTTACACGGCATGCACGAGTACATGGGTTCAAACCCCAGCACCACGTACACAACTATGTATCAGAGCAATGAAAGCCATGTGAAAAAATCAATGAAAATTGATTCTCTCTCTCTCTCTCTCTCTCTCTCTCCTTCTCTCTTTAAAATAAAGAAAGAAAGCTCATTGCTTTTATTTTCACTCCTCTGTGGTCCTTTCCCTTCCTTTTTTGGTTCTTCGGTCTGAGTGTTTGGATCACCTCAAGACTCCTGCGTTGGAATCCTAACCCCCAACAGGGATGGTATCAGGTGTGGGAACTTTGCAGGGGAAATTAGGTCATGAAGGTAGAGACCTCATGATGGAATTAGAGTCCATAGAAAATACACCCAAGGGAGCTTTTCCACCTTTCTTTCAGGTAAGAACACTGCTGGAAAGAATCACCAATGAACCAGAAAGCAGCTTCGCACTAGACCCTGAACCTATCCATGCCTTCATCTTAGACTTCTCAGCATCCAGAATGCTGAGAAATAAATTCCTGTCGTTTACAAGCCACTCAGCCTATGGTATTTTGTTACTGCATCCTGAACAGAATAAGGCAACAGGGCTTCAACATCATATGTGGAATGTGCCGTGGTCTATGTCTGTTTCTGGCCCCAAAGAAAACATTGTGTAGTTGTGGTGAGTAGATGCTAAGAAGGCCCCTTGAAACCAGCTCCAGGTGTTCACTCCCTAATGTATTCCCCTGCTCTTGAGTGTGAGCAGGACCTGTGAATCATTATTATTGTTGTTATTAATATTATTACCAGGGATTGAACCCAGGGGTACTTAATCACTGAGCCACATCCCCAGCTCTTTTCTTTTCTAATTTTGTTTTTTAAATTTTGAAACAAGTTCTCACTAATTTGCTTAGAGCTTGCTAAGTTGCTGAGGCTGGCGTTGAACTTGTGATTCTCCTGCCTGAGCATCCCAAGCCACTGGGATTACAGGCATGCACCACCACACCCTGCACCTGTGAATTACTTTAACCAATATGGAAAAGATGACAGTAACTTACCTATGTGGTTTGTTCTAGGAAGTCACAGTGTCAGTCCTGCTTGAAACCTTTCCCCATCTTCCTTCCATAAAGACAAGTGATCATGTTGGGAGTCTATGTGCCAGTGAGCTTGCTAAGGAGAACAGCCTTCAGCCAATAGCTTTGAGAAACTCATGTACTTGTTACAACCACTGCAAGGAGTTAAAGTCTGCCAAAACCAATTCAGCCCACAAACACCAGGTCACTGGATAAGAGGGCAGTCTCAGCCAATACCTTGGTGACCATCTGATCAGCCCCTACAATGTGAGATGCAGTTAATCCATGCCTGGATTCCTAGCCACAGAAACTGTGAAATAATGAATGCATGTTGCTTTAAGACAAAAAAAAATCTGTCTTTTTACTGCTACATAGCAATAGATAATTAATACAATAGGACAAAATGTTCAACTAACACTGCTGTGGAACTCCACAATGACTAATTATGAATGGACAATAACAATAATTGTAGTAGTAGAATATAGAAGATGCAGTTCACTTCTTCCTTCTAAAAGAAGTGTCCCTGTACAACCTCCTGCCACTTGGGTGACCCTAGTTTCACACTATGTGATCCAGTCCTGTAGCCCCAATCCAGAATTATTGCCTCAGTGTTGTCCAAAGGAGATAAATTCAAGCCACGTGATACGTGGTTTTAGATTTTCCAGTGAACACACTGATGAGGAAGAAAATAAGAAAAAATAGTTTTAATATTATATTTGATATAACCCCTATGTAGAAATATTGTCATTTCAACCTGTGCCATGAGCCACCTTTCAAGGGCTCAAGAACCACATGTGGCTGGCAATGTAGACAGGCAGGGTTAACTAGACCTCCGCTCCAGAGGCACCTGGTCCATGCACTGTCTGTCCATCAAGGAATCAACCCCATGACCTCCCTTGACAAGTTGAGCTGGGCCACTCACATTTTTTTCTCTGGGCAATTTGAACTAAGAAACAAAAAGTCACCAGTTGGAGCTAGGATCTGCAGCTGAATAGTGAAGATGCGGGACTTCCGAGGCCATGAGGGGCAAGTTTCAGTATGAACAAAAATATATTCGAAATTCTAGACGCAGAAAACAGCAAATGGCAGCAGAATGTAGCACATGGATGGGTTGCAGCTGGAGGCAGGGGGAGGACAGGATTGGGGTCGAGGAATGGCCCTGCCTTCACGCACTCAGTAGTATCTCCGGAGCCCCCGCTGCCGAGCCCCGTGCCAGGCACTGGGCCCCGAGGGAATGGCGAAGACTGCAGTTGTTGCCACCATGTAATTGACAGACTAGTGGGAAGTGACAGATGTTAGCACAGATGCAGCTACAAAAGCAGAGCGTTGAGAGGGTATTTCAAGCTATTTAAATAGTACTGGGGGAACAGGAAAGAGCTCCTGGATGAAGTGGTAATGAAGCCAGATTCCAGAACACGGACAGGGTGCTTTCTGATAACAAGAAGAGGCAGGAGATTCTACACAGAGGGAGCCACGCAAAAAAACAGGGCCAGGGAGAGCAGGGCCCTCAGGGGGCCACAGACTGCCTGTGCTCAGAAGCGCTGAGACTCGTGCAGTAAGGGAGCCGGAACACTGCAGGACTTCCGGGACCCACTGAGCATCCCCTCCACCCTCCCACTCCAGGCTTCTTGGAACTTGGCCCTGTTCTGTGATCCTGGTTCTTTGATGGTGCCCATGAAAATTTGAAGTTTGCATATATGTGAAGTAAACTTATTCTCTTGGAAATTGTTTGAATGGGTCTTGATTTCTCTCAAACAAATAACTTCAGTGGAAGGCATTGTCTACCCTGTGCCTGGCCCATTCTCCCCACTTTGCACTGGGCTCTGAACAGACCCCTCTTGTCCCCTCGAGCTCTGTGTACCATCCTCTGTGGAGAACACCTCCCTGGTTGGCTGGGAACGCCCAAAGACCTCATCCCAGCAGCTAGCCCAGGCCGCAGCTAAGGCGTTTGCTCTCTGACTCCAGCAGCAGTCGTATAGTAGAAGAATTGCTCGTGTGGCTGATGCAGTGGCCACAGATGGCAACACCCCATTTCTCCTCTGGCCTTTGCAAATGCCCAATTTGACTCAGGAGTTAATTTACACCAGGGGATGCTATGTTCCCCAAATATAAGTCAAGTGGCCTGGGGCTCCTGAGGATGGTGGCAGTCTCGTCTCTGCCCAGCCCTCGGGAAGGGAAAAGGGATCTATTAAAGCTCAGGGGACAGACGAGGATGTAGGAGTTTAAAACCCTCAGCCACCCTCTGCCAGCTTGGCCAGATGTTGACATGAGACAGAAACTTGGAAAGAGCTAAAAAGAATTAAATGGCTCAGTGAAATGGACCAAATAAAAGTAAAATAAACTCCAAGGTGGGCTCCCATCACTGATACTGGTCTCCACTGAGGCCTTGGAACCCAGTAGAGGACCTCGAACACACAGTGATGAAAGGAGAGAGTGGTTGAACCACTGAACAGATCAATGAATAGTGGTTGAGAGGATGAGCTTTGGGAGACCTGGGTCCTAATCCCAGCTCCACCAAAGCAGAAGCGCATAAGGGAGGGTTCTATCCAAATCTGGACCCATACGAGCCCCATTGCAAGACCTCGTGGGGCTCTCTGTATAGTTACCCTTCTCCTTGCCTACAGGATGGAGGCTCTTATTCCAATTTAATATGTCAATTTTCCTGAGTCTTTATCACACTGTATCAAAATGTGTATCAGTGTGAGAAAGGCAACGTCTGCCACCCCTCCCGTTCCACAACTGCAAAATTGAAATCCTGTGAAGACGGCAGCATGTTTCATATTTTAATTATTTTTGCATCTTGCTAGGTTGGTTTCTGTTTTTTGAGGACTCTTTTCACTCCCTTCTAGAAGCAGGCCCCACTCCCTCCTCCAGTGGAAAATATACTTGTCACCAGCGATGTAGAAAATGTTTCCAGTAAGTCAAGATGTCGATTAGAGAAATACTGTAAGGGAAATATCTGCTCTCTTTGAGGTGCTGGAAGAAAGCAACTCAAGCAAAGAGCGTGTGTCAAAATTTTGGGGTGTTTTAAAGAGCAACGAACTAAGAGGTGAACTTGGACTCCAATTTTGACTAGCACACTAACTAGACGGGCGACCTTGAGACTGTCTGTTTACTCCATGCCAGAGCCTGCTCTGAGTGCTTCACAAGTCTTGGCTCATTTAGTCCCTACAACAGCTCCATGAGATAGGAGCTATCATTATCCCTATTTATATTTCAGGCAGAAATAGAGGTATACACGCTTTGTCCCAGATGCCCTCCGAGTCCGGCAGAGCTGGACTGTGAGACGGAAGAGGCGCCTGCAGCCTCACAGAATCCCCACTTTTACCACTATTCTCTTCTCCCTAGGCACAGTAACAAGGTGACTCCCCTTTTAAATATGCAGCAACCCAAGGCACAGAGGAGCTGATCAGTTGGCAAAGTTCACCAAGCTAGAAAGGGGCAGAGCTGGAATTCGAACCCAGGAGCCTGACTCTCATGCATGATGGGGCCACCGATGAAGAGTTGTGCCTTTGTGAGTCTGGGTCTGATTCATGGCCTTAGGGCAGGATTCCTACATGAAGTGTACGGTACAGTGGAATAAGACACACAGGGTCCCTGCCTTTCTGGAGACAGTGATCTAGCAAGGATGACAATTGTCAGACAAATAAATGGTAGCAAATTCTTAAGAGTTGGAGGGAGATTGAAACAATGTCCTGATGACACAGATCTAATTCAATATCTGACTTAAAGGAGAAAGCTAGGAAGAGGAAGAGATTCCTGCTCTCTTGGCCATGAACATGTAAGTGGAATGGGGGAGGGTATTAGGGTGCAAAAGATGCCATAGTGGTGACTGGGCAGAACCATCACCTCCACAAAGTGATCTATGCTGTTAAAATGGCTTCTTTGACAGAATAGTCACTGTTTCAAATAAGCAATAAATTCACCCTGACACTAACGCTGAGGGTGGGGGAGGGTAGAGCTTATTAACCTCTAAAAATGGGGGTAAGTTACTTTCCTTACTGATATTCTGTGAATATTAAAGAACTTAGCTCACAAACGTTCTTGGAACAATGCTTAACCCATAGTAAATGATTGTTAAGAGCTAATTGGTAATGTGCCTGTCATTGTTATTACAGTTATTACTATTATTATACAGTGCCTAGGAGTGCACTGAGTTCAAGGTCACCTCCATCATTTACCAGGTACAAGACCATGGAGAAAGTCAAGGTCACCTTCATCATTTACCAGGTACAAGACCATGGAGAAAGTCTTCCCCATCTCCAACTTCACTGATGAATATCAATCAAAGTAGACCAAGAGTATTGCTGACTTCAGAGACTGAAAGATGGGGTGTCTGACACGCTTGGCCCTGTGCCTGACTCCTAGCAGGTGCTGCAGAATATTATGGAGGAACAGTTTGGGGGTGGACTTGGGGGCAGGGAAATGTGCCCAACCCACTCACCCCACAAGAGGGCAATTCCAGGACCAAGATGTCAGGCACTTCTTTGGTGGAATCTAGATCAGAAACTGAACTTTCCCTGCCAGGATCTCACCCTTATCTCCTGCCATAGCCCTGGTCTCCTGGGGGAATGAGGACTCCTTATCTCTGTCTTAGAAGAAAGGGAGAGAATTCCAACACTGAAATGGAATGACAGAGAAAGGGAATGAAGCAAGAGCTGGACAAATGATGTAAAATAGGACAAATTTTTCTCAAACTGTTCCATGGAAGCCTGATCCTGCTCTGTGGCTTCAAGGTTAGCTCCAGAAGGTTGGGGAAGGTCAAATGGCTGAGATGCTGGGATTCCCTCCCTCTACTTCAACAAGAGAATCTCCAAGTTTATTGTTTTTATGGGTGGAGGCTTTTATCAGTTGGCCATTGCCACAAAACTGCTATTTTATAAAATACACAAAATCTCAATGACTTCAACAATGAACGTTTGTCTCTCTCTCTCGTACATCTCTATACTGCAGAACTGACCTGACGGGGCAGTCTCGTGTCTTGCCCTGATTGCTCATGCTCATAGGTGTGTGTTGGGTGGAGTTGATTGATCTACCCTTGGGTTTGATCAGAGCAGTTTGGCTGTGCTCCACGTATCTCATCCTCTCCCAGGAACCAGTGGGACAGTGCAGGCATGTCCTTCAAGTGGTGATTACAGGAGCACTAAAGTGCAAAGCTAATTGTGCAAAGCACTTTCCTGAAACCTCTGCTTGTGTAGCTTCTGCTAATATCCTATGAACCAATCCCACAGCTCCAACCAAACTCAGGGTCAAGGGATTGAACAGGTCTCCCCATGGTGGAAGGGCACCCCAGTGGCACATGGGAAAGGGCACAGATGCAAATTAGATGTTCTGTAAGCCCTGTCACACCCAAGAGACACTATGATACAGAACTGAGTCCTCAACTTGCCAGACAAGAGCCATGTGACCTTGGTACATAATGTAACTTCTCTGACTCAGTTTCTCCATCTGTGTGATAGCAATAACAACAACGAAAGCATGGTGGCAATTGAATGGAAAAATGGTGAACTGTTTCCCATGGTTGTACAACTTACTATCACAGAAATAAATAGTTTAAAATGGTAAATATTTCATTGTGTGTATTTCACAACAACAACAAAAATGTTTGCCATGTTAACATTCTTGCAGTAAGTGCTTAACAAGCAGAAGGGAAGCAAGGATGCATGGTATGGGATCACCATGGAACACTACGCAGGCAAAAAAGGGTGAGATCCTGTCATCACAGCATGTACCAAACTGGAGATCATTGCGTTAAATAAAATAAGCCAGGCACAGAAAGACAAGTACGGCACGATCTCACTCACGTGTGGACTAGAAAAAGTTGATCTCATAAAAGTTGAGAGTAGAAAGGTGATGACTGGAGTCTGGGGACAATGGAAGGTGGGAGGGATGAAAAGAGGTTAATTCATAGGTGTTAAGTTGTAGTTTGATACAAATAAGTTCTTGTGTGCTATTGCACAGTAAGATGACTATAGATTATGACAATGCACTTTATATAGATAGGTAGATTTTTAACCTAGAAGAAAGGATTTTGAAAGCATTCACCAAGAAGAAGTGGTCATTGAGGAGATATATCCACTTACCCTGATTTGAGCATTACACAATGCACACATTTATTGAACACCACGTAATGCTCTTCAAATATGTACAATTTTTATGTATCAGTCAAATTTTTTTCAAAAACTTAAAAATTGGAGCAATAGAGATAATTCTGATTCCACATGTATTCCTGGCTATAGTAGGATGCAGCCTGAAAAAGCAAGTTGTTAACTCTCCCTAGACCTTGCTTGTGCCCCAAGCTCGTCTTGTCCATACTCTAGACTATTGGGATAAGCAGAAGGTCCTCCAGGTCCTATTGCCTCAGGAAGTCAGACTCTGCTGAGAACAGAGAAGTCATTTGCCTTTGGGACTGGATCTTTTTTAACCACATAACTGAGGCTGCAGTTTGGAAAACCAATGCTTTCAAAAATTAAAATTCTAGGGAGAGAGGAAATGAGGTTTTTGTTTAATTCATTAAACATGGTCTTACAATTAGGAGGGATTCATCATCAATCAAGGACAAAAGTATAATGACAGAACAAGTCAAGGCTGGTTCCATTCCATGGTTTCTCCCCTTGGGTTCCCCATGGCTCCATGTTTCCCCCTACTTAAGCCCCAAGTTAATTGGACTTCTCATAGAAGTCAGAGGTTCCCCTCTGATTAGATTCCCCCATACTACCTCCCTCGGGTCTCCTTGATATCCTTCCTTTTCCCTTCCCTCCTCCCTGCCCCCTTACCTACATCCCCCAGCATCCTAGGCAAGGTTCCCGACGATTGTGTCAACAGTCATACATGTTGAGGTAATTGTTAGGTTAGCCATCTATCATACTGATTCCGCTTGTATTCTAGGAAAGGACTTTTTGATGTCCATAAACACGACTCCTCATTAAGATCTAAAACCAGAGCAACAGACTGAAAGCAGAAACCACAGAAAGGGGAGAAAAATGGGCAGTCCATCAAGAGATGTTTTCCCTCCATTGGTAAGGAAGGTTGAAGTTTGATGGAATGACGAGAGCAGGAGAGGCAGAGGAGAAATCCTGGATCGTGGAGTCCCCGATCGCTGAGTTCTGGGTGCAGGAGCGTAACCATGACCTGTTGCTCCCGCAATGCTGCGTAATGAACACAAAGCCGTAACGACATACGAAACGAGGCCTACGAAAACCCAATTTGGAAGTGGCAGTCCATTGTTTTCACCTCATTCTCTTAGCCAAAGCAAGTCGCATGGCTGAGCTCAAAGTCAGACAGGGTAGGGGAAGTAGTAGAGAGGAACGCATATAACCTGGCTTTATGGAAAACATTCCAAAGCCACGGACAGAGGGCATGGGTATGTGGAGTGTCGAAACCTTGAGGCCAGCAATGCAATCTCTTGGGTGGTGGACTGGGGATTACAGGGCAGGGTGGGAGTCAGCTGCCTGGCAACTGAGTACCCTGCCCAGGTCAGCAGCGTGGCTGAGGCAGATGTCCCTCTAGATGAGCCTGAGCCGAGAGCAAACTCTACACTCACACACCCCTGGGGGCATACAGAGGATGCAGATGAGAACATGGACGTCCCGGTGGAGCTGAAGAGATTTTGGTCAGGAGGCAGGGGAGGATGTATGAGGATCTGACAGCCATAGGCCAGGGCAAGACCAGCAACCGCAATAGATGCCTCTGGACAAAGGCCAAACACCCATCACAGGACAAGTCACACCTCCTGGAACCCCTAGGAGGCCAATGCCCTCCTCAGAATCCTAGGCCAATTAAAGTAAGGAACACTGGAAATTAGTTCACCCTTCTCATTTTAGAAGAGCAAAGAGGAAACAGGAGGACCCTTAACCTTCCTGCATTTAAATCCCAACTCAATTGCATTTGAAGCTCAAAGACCTGTCACTAAGTATTTGAATGTACAACATGACGTTTACTGCCAGTACCAGAAATGGGGACTCAGGAGCCAAGGACAGTTGCAAAGAAATAATGAAAGTTGCATCTAAGTATGGTTTATAGATGGTTGTGACTGTAAACTTTAATACCTGTCCACTTCTGTATATTGTAATCATATTTTTCTGAGCTTCTTATTGCTTTTCAAGGGAAGATCAATTGCATTGCTAATGGAAGCTTTATAAGGCTTGTGTCCAAGCCCCACATGAAGGACAGAAGAGCCACCCTTGTGGAGATTCCAGCTCTGCACTGACCGGGCTGGCTGTGTCAGCTTCCTCTGCTTGCCAGAACTTTCGTGTGCACGGATGGAGCTCTCTTGCATCAGCTAATGTGAAGGAGTCTAGCTGTCTAGCATTCTGCAGAGGATGGACGTTCTAACCTGTGGCCTAGTGAGTTTCTGATGTTGCTTTTTCTTTTCATTCTGTGTTTCTCTGCGAGTTTGTGGAGGGAAGCGCGTGGGGGAGGAGACCCGACTGGAGCCAGGCTATCCTCACTTGACTTACCAGTATTGGAAGGCCTTAAAGTTTTGGCTTTTTTTTTTTTCTTCTTCTTCTCTTTTCTATTGGAATGCGAGTGAAATCCAAAATTCCTAGCTGTCTCTAAATACCAACTGACTAAGCTTAAAGACTCCCAAAATAAACAGCTTAGCATTCCGGAAAGTTCCCAGAGACCTGGAGCTTTGGTAAATGAAGCACATACCTCTTGCCCTCCCCGCTCCTGCGGCCCAAGCAGCCCCTGCATTGCCAAGGAAGAGGAGAAAGATGGGTTTTGCAGAGAGTCAAAAGGATGAATTGCTAACTAACCCGTTGGCTTATGAGGCTGGGGTTCCTAAATGGAATGTTATGCTGCCAACAAGATGAAACCCAAATTCAGCTGTATTTGAGCTCCCCTGCACACACATACACACATGCACACACACCTTCTTTCTCCCATCCCTCACCTCTCCAGCCTTATAGGGATGATTCAATTCTCAGACCCCCTCCACACATCTCCCATAACACTGTAGCCTACAAGTATGCATCCTAGCTCTTAAGCAATCTTTATTTTAGAGCTGACAGCATTTGGCAAGGATGCGATCACTCCAGTTGCCTCCCCTGTTAAGACATTACTAATTGATGACAGCACCTTTCCCTGCTGATACCACGTGTAACCTCAGGACATCTCAGCACAATTCTGTGCTCCAGACAGCCAGTAGTGATCAATGAGAATTGGCATTTAAAGTGGAACAGCTTTGGGATACCAGATTCAGATTCTATTTTGAACCTTTAGGCACTGAGAATAAAAATAAGTGTAATAATAGCTATCGTTTATTAAACAAGAACTGTGCCAGAGGCTTTTCAATCACCAGTCTCCTTTTATTCGTTTTCACAGTCTTGCAAATTAAGCATCATTTTCCCCAATTTCATGAATAAGGAAACAGGAGTTCAGAGAGGTCAAGTAACTTGCAGAAGCTCACATAGCTGGGCAGTGGAGAAAAAGAGTGCAAATCTACCTCTAACATAGGGAAAGGCCCCTGGGGCTTCAATTTCTCCAACCTCACCGCATCCTATGGCTCATCTGTCCCTAATATGCCATTTAATACTCTGACGTTGGCTTACACAGCTCCCCTTTCCCAGAGTGCCTGCCATCCTTTTTCAGCTGGTGGATGCTTTGTTGTCTCTGGAGAACAGCATCATCTCTAGCAAACCCTTCCTAAAGTGGATGTTACTCCCTGCATCCTCCCTGTGACCTCCTTGACCCATGGCTGTAGCCTTGAAAGCTCTCTCTTTTTTTTTTTTTTTTTGTTCGACATAGTCTTACATATTGGAGGGAATCACTGTTACACATTAATGTGTACATGGATATTGACAAAGTACGCCGAGGCTGATCCTATTCCAGGATCTCCCCTCTGCATCCACTGCCCCCTCTTGTGTCTGCTCTGTAGTACCCCATGCTGTAGATGAAAATGAGCATATACATGTTTATTAATTTTTGAAATCTCTGAGTTTCTCTGCCTGCGTGTGTATAGTTGGGCTTCCCATGGGTGGCAATTCTTCTCAGCTGTATTGATAACTCCCTTTTATGCCCCCTCCCCTTCCTGCCTCCCTCCCTTCTCCCCCCACCTTCATAGGTATGGTTCCCCCAGCTTGTGTGAAATTTCAACTATGGTGAGTTTATTGAAACCTCCTCTTGAATGAAGAGACTGAGCGGTTCTAATTCTTCCACACCAAGGCAGTATTGAGAGGAAGCAGGACAGGAGTGGGGAGGGAGAAGAAGGGGAGGAGAGGAAGGGAGGGAGGAAGGGAGGAAGGGAGGAAGGGAGGGAGGAAGAGGGGGGAAAGGGAGGAAGGGAGGGAAGGGAAAGATGGGAAAATGGGAAAGGACAAGAAAGGGAAAATGTCACGACGGGAAACCCGTAGAAACAGTTGCTCACCTCACAGTCCTCCAGGAACTCAGGTGAGCCCTGTGAGTGATTCCACTGCCAACTGTCCAGGGCACCAGGCATTTTGTCTGGTTCCTCCTCTTGTTCAGGTTGGAAGATTCAGGGATCCACTCAAATATAAAGAACCAATTATCTGGGGCTGGAGAGGCAGCTCAGCAGTAGAGCACTTGCTTGGCACTTGCGAGGACCTGGGTTCAATCCCCCGTACCACATAAATAAATAAAGGAAAAAAAGCAGATAAAGAAAATTAACTCTCTCTCTCTCACTCACTATCTCCATCAGAAAATAAAAAGATGGGGGGCTGGAGCGGTAGCTCGGTGGTTACAGCGCTTGCCCTGCATGCACAAGTACACAGGTTCAAACCCCAGCGACCCACGTACACAACTAAGTGTAGGAGCAATGAAAGCCATGTGAAAAAATCAATAAAAATTGATTCTCTCTCTCTCTCGTGGCCTTGGACTTCTGTTCCCCACTCTCAGAACAGTCCTAGGCTTCTCCTCCTCTTTGTAGGAGCCAGCTCAGCCTCACCTGCTGCTGGCTCCCAGGTGAGGGGAAGGATAGCCTGAGGTGGGGACCCACACAGCCCACCCACTCGCCTTCCCGGGGCACCTTCGAGGCTGGCACCCAGCGCAGCAGCTAGCTTGTTGGCCCCGGGTTCCTCAGATTAAAGCAATGCAGGGTTCTGGCCAAAAGACCCGGATCCAGAGTGGATTCTGTACTGGGACTGGGCTAAGGCTGATGGTGCAGAACAAAGTTGACCGTTGGGTCTCAGCTTTGCTTTTATGGGTTGCCAGACACAGCCCAGTTCCAGCACTCATGCAGGAGACACAACTTAATCCTGCAGCAGCTCTGTTCGGGGAGGAGGGTTACAGTCTGCAACCTCATTAGAAAAGAAAGCTTTAAACGCCCCTCTGTACTCGTGGAAGTCCCCCTGCCGTTCACTCCTGAGTGTCTCCCGGAGGAGAAACGCGCTGTCCCTCTGCTTCTGGACGTCTGGGATGATGATACTGACCCTGCATTGCACACTTCCGCCTGCTCTTTCCTCTGCTGTCATCAGGCTTGACCCAGTCGGCTGCTCTGGGTTCACCACTGCTCAGCTCTGCTCTTCTACTGTCCACCAGCAGCAATAATATCAAATATCTACACATTGCGCACGGATGGTGAGCCAGGATCCACATTTTACCTGCATTATCATAATGGATCCCCACACCATTTTTCTGAAGCTTGAAGAAGTCAGGAGACGTGTCTGAGGTCAGAGAGCCACAGGGTGTATTTGCCAGCTCTCTCCAGGCTGGTCCTCTCTGACTCCGAAGCCTCCGAAATCCTTCCTTACTCTCTCTCCCTCTCGCTCACCATGAGCCTCCGGCCGACAAAGAAAAAGCCACCTCTGGTCTTTTCCCTCTCTCAATAAATCCATTTAAGAGTAAAGCATTTGATGGACAGTTTAATAGAGCTCTCCTTAAACCTGGCCACATTAATGATTTCTCACTGGCTAAATGTCAACTTCCGTAGCTCAATAGCTATTTTCCTTCCTTAACAATCAGTGTTTCACTTGGATTCTTTATTTGGTGGACAGGGTACAGTGCTTTAATGGGTCATCCTAAGTTAGCAGACTTGGGGTTTAAACTGGGCTTGCTGGGTAACCTTGAGCAAAGCATTTAACCTCTCTGGACCTTAATGGCTACAAAATGGTGATAATAATGTGCAGGTCCAGCCTACACAGTATGAGAGAGTGTTTCATTGTGTCTGTGCTGTTTTTTAAGCTCCTTGGGGAAGGAACCAAGATACGTAAACACTTTGACCTTGCCATGTTCCTCCTTTTAGGTACAAAAATGCAAAATTCCTCTGAAGCAAAAATTAGTTTGCTGCCATACTGCCACGTGGGTAATACGGGTGCTCCATCCAGGACTCACAATGAGCCACAGTTTTCTGGAAAGTGGGGCTTTTGTTATTGTTTAGGGAACATTTTCATCTCATTTTTGAGTTAATATAAACTAATGGAAACTGAACTGTCAGAAAGGAAACAAAAAGGAGAAGGTCTACTCTGGTCCCTTCATACGCTGTACGGCAAAGACACTATCTGTCTTGCATAACAGATGAGGAAATTGAGTTTCAGAGATGTTAAGCAACTTTCCTAAGGTCACAGAGCAAGCAAGTAGCACAGTTGGGACCCAGTAAGCAGTACTGACTCCGAATGATAGGCAGTGTGCCCAGAGAGGACAGGTGGGGGACTTCTGGGCCATAGAACAGCTTTACAAGCTGTTTGCAGAGTACATTGGTATTTTAAAGGCTTGGAACTATGTAAAAACCCAAAAGCAATGATCTTTTCAAGTTTTCTAAAATCTTTTCTTACTTTTAAATTCCCCAACTCTGGCCAAATTCCAAAGCCTCAGGTTATATGTTTAAATAACAAAAGTTGTCATCCTAGGTCCTGCTTGTGTGAAATTACTGCTGCAGCTCAGTCCAGTGCCCTGTGGGGATATCACCAGACCAGGGAGCTGGGTGTGTAGGCCTGATCATCTTTATCAGATGGCACCCAAGACTCCAACCCTGTCTTCTGATATAGTCACTCCTCACCTGCCTGGGGATTTAGGTTATCTGACAATCTCACCTGTTCAAATCATGCTGAATACTTTAAATGCTTCATCTCATTAATTACAACCTGGAGGGTTTTGTTTTTTGTTTGTTTGTTTGTTTGTTTGTTTGTTTTGCAGAGGAGGAAACAGGATCTCAGAGAGCGCAAGTAACTTACTTAAGGCCACACAGCAGCTTGTAAGTGGCAGAGCAGGATGATTACCCCCACTTCATGTGCTTAATCACTGTGTTAGGAAGAAAACCAGAGTTGCACATCCAAGGAGATAGTTGGCAACCCGAGTGTTCATCCAACCTGTGCCGTACTCCAGACTACCAGGGGCGGGGAGGACACAGCGGCAGGGGCGATTCACAGGAGCAGGAGTGAGGAGGTGTGGGCCTCCCTCTGGTCGGTCCACTAACTCACAGCACTTACAGTCTCACCAGAAAGTCAAAAAATAAAAAAAAAATGGTCTCTGTGGATGCTTTGGGCTACAAAGTTTATAAAGAAAAATAAATAAGACACAGTCCTTGTTTTTGAGAAACGTACATTCTCCTAAAGGAAATAGGTGAAATACACAACTATAAGAGGAGACAGACAAAAATTAATGTTTTATAGAAGAAAAGGTGGAGTGTTTTTCATGGGAGCCAAGAATGTAAGGATTCATCTGAATCGAGATATATCCTAGCCCAGTCCCTATGGCAAGAAGAGCGTGTGTCTTTTTTCAAATCCTGAATGATAGTCATTGCTTGCAGATTAATGGCAGAGGACAAGCTAGACCACTGGAAAAACAGTTTTGCTAAGTGTGAAATGCTTAATAGCTCAGCTCTATGGACAATTCATCTATCCAGAGCATCTCCTCCTGGCCCTTGCCGGGCAGTCAAGGTTTATAGTCCAATAGCTCAATGTTCCTCCAATCCGGGCTTCTCTCAGTACTGGCTCTGGCCTCTTCTCTTATGGAAGCCAATTTATTTTATCCTTGTGAAATAGAACCTAGTTGTCTTTGATACCTTCTTCTTAATCACATCTAATTTGATTCTTTATTGGAATTGAGTTCTTTCTTTCCTGATTTTTTTAATCTGATGTTTATGAATGCCCCAAAACCAATACACAAATAAGTTAATGTAATTGGAGGGGCTTTTAAAGCTAAATGAGAATCCAATAGCCCTTGGAGAAGCAGGGGACCTTTGGGTCTGACTCTTGCCTGAGCAGGGACTCAGACAGAGAAGTTACAGCTCACGCTTCAAACTCAAGTACGGTGAATTTCAACTCCAGGCTTTAAAACTGTGTATGGCCTAGTCCACACTTAGAGCACAGGTCCTATGCCCTCTGCACCCCCACTCAACATCGCAGGCCACATGGAGTTTTTCTGTCACTCCTGCAACACTCCCTGGATTTTCTAAGTGCCACAGCTTCGTGTCCTATGCTCTCTAGCTGTGAAATGCACCCTATCCATCTGCCCTTCTCCCCAGACCTCAAAACTGTACTGGAAATTCATAATTATATTCTGATTACTCATCTGTCTACCCAGAAAGTAAGTCTCCCCTGATGCCCCTAAGTCTGGGTGACACACCTCCTTTGGGTCCCTTTGGGAAGTTCATAGTGTGATCAGCCTGGACCCTAACCATCCATTCCTCTCTCTTCCTCACTAGGCTGAAAGGGCCTGAGGGCAGGGACCACACTGCCTAGTTCACCCACACTCTGCCACTTACTAGCTATGTGACCTTGGGAAACCTCTCCACATATATGAACCTCTCCTTATATATGAATTTGGAGCAGTAATAGCACTTTTAATGAATTAAATACTAATGCACGCAAAAATATAACACTGAGTCTGGCACACAAGTGCACAATAAATGTTAGCTTCTGACATTGCTCAATTTTTTCCAACAATCATCTCAGTGTATGTTACAGAATTTTTGCTCCATAAATATTTTTGAGTAATAAAGACATAAGAATTATGTTATAGTTTTCACTGTCCGTCTTAGACCAGATGGGACTTAAGGCATCACCTAGCTGTTATATATACATGCATAACTCTCACGCGCGCGCGCGCACACACACACACTCACAAAATATATATAATATAGCCAAAAACCACATTATATAGTAGATATAAGACAGCTTAATTTATATACTATGCAAGCTTAATACCATCATCCTCACAGGATCCCTCTAGTGTCCCTTCTGCTAGGTGGTCCCAGGAGCACCTGTCCTTGGAGCCCACAGCCCTTTGCATTTCTCTCTCTCTCGCTCTCTCTCATCTCCATAGGAGTGTGGGACAGATCCAGGACAGGACCACAGAGCACTCACTCCAGTTCCACCACTCCCAGCATGGGACACATAGTAGGAGCACCATAAGTTGGCTGGCTTTGTTTTGCGCTCAGCCCTGGGTGGGTGAGTCAGTTAGATTTGTGTTTGTCCAGGCTGGAGAAAGGCTTGTCCTTAGGTTACCATGCATTACAGTCACATCAGCGAGAAGCCAGGCCTGCAACCACTGCTGACGTGGGTTGCAAGCTTCCAGGAGCGCAGCTCTGGGGCTCTGTGCCCTCGGCCTCCCCAGCGGCCCTGTGGGGTGGACCCCACTCCATCTTCATCCAGCAGATGGGGAAACCAGAAGCTGAGCAATCACAGGATTTGATTCCAGATGCGGCTCAGCTTGTGAGGACCGAACCCACATGAATGAATGGGGCTAAGCCTGAACTTGCAATACCAAATTCCACTCCCTCCACCAGGCATCCCCTCCAGGCCCCTCTCCTCCAGGACTCGGGATTTCTGGATCTGCACACCTCCTTGATTTCAGCATTTGCCTCATTACAGCTCTGAAATGATAAGTCTCTGATCTAAGCATTCCCATCCTTTCATTACCTTTTACCATAAGCGTGATAGTTACTACACTAATTCTGTCATAACAGACTCCTGGGAAGGGAAAAGACCTAGAAGTCTGCTGGTCAACTCCACCCTGAGCCAAAGTGGATGGATCACACTTACACATCAGAATCTCCTGGGGGAGTTTGTAAAGACACAGATGCACAAACCCCACCCCTGACTCCCCACTGATTCAGAAATTTGCTAGACTCAGAGTCAGATACCCTCATTAAAAAAAAAAAAAAAAACCTATATTGAGACTCAAGGGTTGAATGTTTTCCCTCATTTGTGGAAGATAGAGCAAAACCCAGTCTTGGGTGAAAGGTTGTCAAACTCTTGTAACAGACTCAGAAAAGGCTTAGCAACACATAATCTAGGGCAACCATAGATAAGTGGGAGTGGGGTAGAGGCAGAGGGGAAGGGAGAGGGAGGGAGGATAGGGAGGGATCTAGGGAGACGATCAACAATGTAGCATACTCTTTAACCAACTGAGAAGCCAAATAGTACTTATGCAATCATTTAATTCTGGAAAATTCAAATCTAAACATTTACATTGCTTATTGAACATTTACATTGCTACATTGAAATATAGAAGAATCAAGAGACTGGGGTGTTGTGATGTGGGGGTAATTCTGGTTGAGGAACCAATTCATATCCTATTGTTACTTTATGTGCATTTATGATTGTATAATAACTCAACTCCTTAATAAAAAATAAAAAAGATGAAAAAATTAAGTAAAACTGATTTTCTCTTCAAAGAAAAAAGAAAAACTAACTGTGCTTCACAAGGACAATAAGAATCCTACTTCAAGGTGCTGAATAGTCTTTAGAATCAGATACCCTGGAGCATTGCTCCTCTCTGTACGAGCCTTGTGACTTGAAGAAGATGTACAATCTGCATGGACAGCCATTTCCTGATCTATAAAATGGGAATAAAGGTTCTTGGTTTGTCAAGGGGATAGAGAACCCCCATGCCTTAAGATTGGCAGAGCACGAGTCATATAAGCAATGTTGAGTAAATCTAAGTCGCCCTCCTGCTCCGACAGTGATCGTATGAGTACAGGCTAGCAGCTCTTTTTCCTCTGATACATCAAGCTAAACAGGTCAAGTCCTTGCTGATTGCAGTTGAAATTACAATTTTAAGCATGAATCTGGCTTCACTCCTTAATACTTTTGGGATCTGGGGTAAATTGTTAAGTCTCAATTTCCCCATTTTATTTTAAGAAAGAGGGGACAGTGAGAGAGAGAAAGAGAGAAGTAATGTTTATTTAGTTTTTCATGTGACTTTCATTCCTCAGACACTTTGCTGCGTACATGGTGCTGGGATTTGAACTCGCGTACTCGGACATGCCAGGCAAGCGCCGTAACCGTTGAGCCACCTCTCCAGCTCCTCAATTTCCCCATTTTTAAGTGGAGTTAGTGTTACACCCCCTCAAAGATCCCAGTAAATGTTAAAGGAGGCTGGGTATATAATGCATTCAGCACAGAACTGGTTGATGAGAAGCAGTAAGTACCTTCCCCACCTAAAAACTAAAACATACGAAGTTCACAGCCATTGCTACGGTCTGCATTTTATACCTCTGTAAAATCAACAAATACGCTTTTGTTGATGCCAACCGCAAGTATTCGGGGACTTGACCAGAATTTCAAGGGCTTTCGGTCCTCCGGGTGCCAAGCTAACAGATTTTTGTTTTTAAACTATAGGGATTTGGGACTTAATCCACAGGAAATGGGCTTGGCAAGGCCCCAGAAGAAGCAGCACAACTTCTGACCCAATCTCTATGCAGGCCTTTGTTCATGATGCAAAATTAATTTAGAGTCATCCCGTGCTGGGGCGGCTCCAGGAAAAAATTGGGTGGGGGGGTCAATTCCAAAGCAGGAGACAGAGAGAATGAGCACACCAGATAAAAGCATCAAGATCCAGAAAGTTCTGAATAGGTCTGAGAGATGAGTCAAATCTAACAGGGAGGATTTAGCGGGGACAGATGGTCCGTAAGTGCTGGTTTGGGAGAAAGGTAAGCCCTGTTTCTGGATCCTGAAAACCAGACCTGTGAATGCAAGGTGGGGCAGTTATGGCCTGACTGGCTCAGCCCTCTGTCATCTCAAGGTTGTCAGCTCTTCCCATCTGAATGGCTGCAGAGTTCTGGTTAAGACAGGAGTTCCAGAGCCGGCCAGCTTCCTCCATTTACCAACCAAATGGTTTAGCTTTCTGTGACCACATGTCTCCATTTAGAAAATAAGAATATAATACTATGTATCTGCTGCTGAGAGAATTAAATGAAATGAGACTGGTCCTAATGACACAAAGAAAAATCAACCAGGAAGGCCTGGCCTAGCAGGAGAGATTGAGGTGCTACTCAGTGCATCGAGACTTTCCCCAAGAGGAAGCTTTGGCAAACCATAGCCCACCAGCTAAATCCAGCCTACTACTTGTTTTCACAAATAAAGTTTTATTCAAACACGGAAACGGCTTTTCATTTACATATTGTCTGTGACCGCCTTCCAGTGGGTTACAATGGCGGAGCTGTGTTTTGTATCAGAGACCACGTGACCTAGAAAACCTAATGTGCTTGTTTACAGAAAATGTAGCCATTTCCTGCAAGAGAAAGAAGTCAACGCCCACTTAGCTGCCAAGAAAGGAATTTTTGAATCTTTCATATACACTCAACCCTCTAAAGAGGTGAACACATCTTTTTTTTCCAATCAATAAGTCTGAAATTTTAAAAGTTTTGAAGACTGGCATCAAGTATAAATGTCCGAAGCACGATTAAAACTGGGTCTAATGACTCCAAACCCCAGGCTCCTTTACTGTCCCAGGGAATACATTTGAGGTGGATATACAGGGATGAATAAGAGTTTTCTAGCTCGAGATAACATGCAAAGGATGAAGGAGGTATTTGAAACAGTAGGAAAAAAATTAGGACATGACCGTGCTTAGAAAATTCAAATAATGAGATGTGAAGAGATTGCAGAATATCACAGCTTAGGAGGGAGACTCAAAGAGAGAAGAAAGATGTCCAGAGAGTGGGCAATGGTGGAGGGAAAGCAGAGAATTTTCCATTGGCTGTAAATTTCCTCCTGCACCTCTGAGGAATAGCACTTCCATGAAACAGGATTTGGGAACAATGTGACCAATCATAGCAAGCCTGACCTCATCGAGCCTACTTATCTCATTGTAGGGATGTCAAAACTGAGACTCGGAGGAGGAGGAAATCTTACGAAGGACAACAGCAACAGAGAACTCATGACCCCAAAGCTGGGTCCAGAGAACCTTCCTGTCACAGCTATGAGTGATCATGGATTCTGACAGCAGAGGCACCGGGGCCCGCTTGCCTGCCTTGGAAGATCCTTGCAAACCTGCATTTGGTTGTTGAAGGTCTCCTGCTTCCCTGGGACTGATTAGGTTCAATTGCATTATACATCTTGTGCAATGGCGTCCCAGACCCATTGCTGTGGGGTCACCATGCCGTTTAGAATGAGCAATGCCAGCTGGAGGCCTGCCAGGGTACCTGTGGTATTTTGATAACTTCACGTATCGCCAACTTGCCGTATTAAACATACAGCTTCCAAGCAGGGCAAAGTTTAACTCGCTCTAATCAACTGTAAAATGAACCAGGGACTTGCTGTTCCCCTCTGAAGACCTGTGTCGGTAGTATGCACATCACTATTGCTCACGGAGTCTCTGCTTCCCAAAATGGGTTATTAAGGAGAGCTGGAATTACGGATTTCAATTAAGTGTTTTATACTGGTCCTGAAATGCAGAGGGATCCACTCTGGGGAAATAAAAATGCTGAGATGAAATTCAATCCTCCTTCTCCACCTCCTCGCCTCCCCACATGCCACCCTCTCAGCCTCATTTCTCTATGAATCAGCAGCAGTACAGCGCAAGACAAACAGATTGGGCATTGGGACCAAGTCCTAGGTACATCATCAACAGCCTGTCCCCAAGTCCAGGCTCCCTCAACCACAGTGTGTGTCAGAGACAGGGAGCATGGATGAAGCACTACCTCTCTAAGAACTGCTGCGAGAATCAATGTCACTTCATAAGGATCAACTGCGCACCTACTATGTACCAGATAATATTATTAAATGGATACCTAAGAAAGCCCTCTGGGAAACACTCTGAAATCCAAAAAAAAGAACTGAATTTACCTTTGACTTCCCCCTGCCCAAAATATGGGGCCTTGGCCAAGGTAGCCTCCCTGAAAATGTTTCCTCCCTTCTCAAGTGGTACCACTAGCTCTACATCACACAGTTCTAAGGACGAGTTCTGGCTGCCTGGGCGATGCATTGTGCTATTCCAGGTGCTATTCCTCAGACCTAGTGAGAGGTGTTCTTGCAGCAAATAGGCAGCTCTTTGCTCTCTGCCAATCATCACCCATTCTCTGGACTTTCTTGCTTTTCAACATCTCCCTCCCTACTGTGACAAGCAATCAATGAAAGGTCAATGCTATTATTATTATTATTATCCATCCCAAAACTTTTATTGACCATCTACATTGTTCTTAATAGCCCAGTACTAGCTGCCTTGGGGAAATGCTTTATCCATCCTATAATTTAGTAAGTATCTGTCCTCATGCACACAATAAGCTCTCCTTTTGAAAATAAAACAGCATGAATTGAGAAGGGGGCAGCTAGAGCAGGCTGGGGGATTCAAAAGACTGGTCTGGAAGAACTGGGGTGGCGAATCAGAGAAGAGAGCTCTACACCAGGCTGGGTGGCCAGAGGAGCAAAAGGCACCTTCCTGACTGACTTGTGAACCCCCACCCAGGAAAGTCTCAAGGCTGTGGCATCATCGGCCACATTGTGAGAAAGCCCCAGGCTGCCCCACTCTGCTTCATGACCTTGTGCAAGTCCCCACTCACCTGTGAATGGGGACAGAATCATAACATGCCCAGCAACCTAAGTGATGCTTGATTTGCAGCAGAAAGGTGAAGGTTCCCAGGGTCAAGGTAAGCATCCCTCTATTTCTACAACACCTCAAATAAAAAAACCTTGAAACTTGATGCCATCTCAGGTATGGAGATGGCGATTTTCATGCTAGGACAATGAGATGTCCTCAGACATCTCTTTAGAATTGTTCTCCCTAGTTTCATTCATTGGGAAGTGTTTACTTTTCATTGGTAACCCAGAGAGTGGGCTTGTGGGAAAATCCAGGGTTTATTCTTTGCCTCAACAAATAGATTGAGCCTGATTTTGCAAGTCACTAGGGCCCCTTTAGTAGGGTGGGAAAGGAATAAGAGGAAAAAGGCAGATTCATACCCCTTTAATTCCATTAGTGTCATAGCTATTGTGGGTTGAATTGTGTCCCCCAAAAAGAAGTGTTGAAGTCTTAAACCCTAGAAACTGTGAATATGATCTCATTTGGAAGTAAGGATTTTTCAGGCATAATCAAGATAAAATGAGATCAGACCAGATTAGGGTAGACTCTACCCCAACAACGGGTATCCTTATTGGAAGAGGAAAACTTATACACAGAGACACACACCAGAAGACCATCATGTGATGACAGAGACAGAGATGAGAGTGAACACAAGAATTGCCACCAAACACCAGAAGCTAGGAAGAAGCAAAGACAGAGTCTCCGCTAAACCCTTCAGAGGGAGCATGGTCCCTCTAAAATCTCAATTTTAAACTTCTAACTTTGAAAACTATGAATGAATACATTTCTGTTGCTTTAAGGCACCTGGTTTGTAGTACTTTGTTACAGCATAACAGCACAAAGAATCTAATACCATAACCTTGGCAAGACAGAAAATGAGTAGCAAATGTCAACCACGAATGAATCTGCCCTGAAGCTCTGGCCTTTTCTGATTGGAAATTTTTTTTATGGATTTGACTGCCTATTGTAGTCCATCCTGGCTCATGGAAATCAGGCAAAGCCTCATCTCAGGCAAATGCAGGGTAGGTTTTCGTAAACATCGTATAAGTTTTAATTTCAGTGCCTTCCAAATCTCTTCCCAGTTCCTCCTCCTTTCAACAAACTATTTAACTGCCCATGTTTATTCACTCTCTACCCACCCCACGAATCACACACAATGGATCCTAGACACCAGGGACACCAAAGCATATGATACATGGAATCATATGAAGCTTAGATTCTTAGCAGCATAAACTGTGCAGAGAAACGTAAGATGAGCCTACAATTTAATGAAGGAATAGCTCAAATGTGAAAAACTGCTGTGTGAAGATGAGGCACAGAGGTGAGGCAGTTGACTTTAGATTGGATGGCCATGGGAAGCCAGGCCAAGAGGTGTCAGTAGACAGGTGGATGGAACCTGACCAAAAATATAGAGATGGCTATTATCATCTATGAGATTCTCCATCTCATGTTTACTGGTATTCCAAATAACTTACATCCTGACTTCACATCCTCTGTCACCATCTGCTATACTAAACCTTAAAAATCCTGAAGACTCTTGGTTCAATCCCAAGCACCACAAAAAATCCATCAATCAATCAATCAATAAATCCTAAGTTCTAGATTTAATATTCCTGAGACTCAAATATGAGCCACTATTCTGTTCTCTTCTGATGTATCTCAATGTATATTGGCAGGGTGACTGGACAGTTTATCATTCAAACTGGGACACTTCTGAGAGGGGACATTCTAAATCTTCAGGCCAGGACCAAAGCATTAACCAGGATTGTCCCAGGCAAGCCAGAGTATGTGGTCATTGGCCACCCTGTTGATACTGAAGTTGGAAATGTCTCCAAGATCTCTCAATTTGGTTTTTTAACCCGAGTATCCCAAAGCACTTAGCTAAGGTGGAGAGGAACAAAGGAAAAGTCATTACTCAAATGCTGGTCAATCAAAGTCACCCAGCCTTAAGAGGAAAGGTTTTGCCTCCCATCAGATTCACCATGTGTCCATGTCAACATTGGACCCCTCTGTGCTGTATCATAGTACATCAAGGTGGGCCAACATGCCCACCTTGAACTACTTAATCCTTGGAAGGCTGGAGCTCACGGTCCAGTTGCTAGAGGCCACTAACTGCTCTTCTCCATGACAGTGCAACTTGGCTCTCAAGAACGTGGTCTACATCCCCAGCTTCCCTTGCAGCTAGGAATGCACACTTGAATTCCTTCCAGTGACCGGATATAAGGTGTTGAGGAGAAACTTCCGTGAAGCTCTCTGAAGATGCAACTGTCAGGCATCCTTTGATTTTTTTCTCCCGTCCTTCATCCATCTTTCAGCAGCAAACTTTGATATGATGGCTAGAGCTTCTGCCTGAACCTTGAGACCGTAGAGGTGGGGAGGGGTGAACTGGAAGGAGCCTAGGCCCCTGGGAACTCCGTGGACCTTAACATTAGGACACCCCATTTCAGCTATTCTTAAGCACTCTCAGCTAAGCCAACTAGGAACTCAAACCCAGTTCCTCTAATTCCTGGCATTTATTCTACAGGATAGGAACACCAGGTCCTAGAAAGGGGAAGTTCACAATTAAATTGCATAAATGAAATTGAAAAAAATAAATGAAAATACAGTAAAATACTTAAAACTAAAATATAGCAGGCTTCCCAACTTCTGCTTTCACTGTCTTTATTCTCCTATTCAATAAACTTTTCCTGAACACAAACACTGTGTCAGGCCGAGAACAGGTGCTGAGTAAACAGAGCTGAGTAAATCAGCTCTTGTCAGAAGCTCCTGATTGAGAGAACAAATAGGAAAATTGCAATCTGAGAAGTGCTGTACACACACACATACACACACACGTGCAAGGTTTTATGGGAACACAGAAGACGGGGCACGTCTGACTGTCTGAGCTGAGAAAAGACTTCAAAAGACACTGGAGCTGACCCTGAAGAAAGAAGAGTGTGGCAGTTGTGGAAGGGGAAACTGTCATTTCATAAAAAAGGAATACCTTGCACAATAGCAGAGGTCTGAGAGGACATGGGACACATGATTGACCCAATAATGGCCCCCTAGAGATGTTCAGATCATAGTCCCTAGAAGCTGGGAATACACTATTGTAAATGGCAAGACTGCAGGTGGCATGAAGGTTGCTAAGTACCAGGCCCTGAGATGTGGAAAACATCCTCAGTGATCCGGGAAGACCCAGTGCGATTACAGGGGTCCTTAAAAGTGGAAAAGGGAGGGGCTGGAGTGGTGGCTCAGTGGTTACTGCCGGTGCCTGACATGCGCAAGGACGCAGCTTCAAACCCCACCACCATGTACACAATGAAGTGTCAGAGCAATGAAAGCCATGTGAAAAACTAAATAAAATTGATTCTCTCTTTCTCTCTCTCTCAATGCCCCTATTTTAAGGACAAAAAGTGGAAGAGGGAGGCAGGGAGGAGGGTGATGCAATGTGAAAAGGGCCTTTGCTTATTGAAGCTGGGAGATGGGTCCTTGAGCCAAGGAATGTGTATGGCTTCTAAAAGGCAAAAAGTAGGTTCTCCCCTAGGGCCTCCAGGAATGAGACCAGTCCTGCCCGCACTCCAGTCCCTTTCCAGTAGGATCCCTTTCATATTTTGAAATAAGCATATGGTAATAATTTGTATTATAAACAAATAAATTTGTGTTTAAAGACACTCAATGTATGGAAATTTGTTACAGCAGTAATAGGAATCTAATATGAAGATAAAAATCTCATTATGATTTAAGAGTGCAGTTGAAATGCATGATAAGAAAGCTCCAGGGTGGGCGCAGTGGTTCACACCTGTAAGCCCAGCAACTTGGGTGGTTGAAGCAGGTGGATGGCAAGTCTGGAGCGAGCCATTCTAAAATATATATGTGTGTGTGTGTGTGTGTATGTGTGTGTGTGTGTGTGTATTATATATTTAGACATTTCATATATTTATATATTATAGGTTTGTTATATGTACATATATATGCATGTATATATGTGTGTGTATATATATTTATATACTATATATTTGTTAGATATACATATGTGTGTGTGTGTGTGTATTTAAAGGGCTAGGATGCAGCTCAGCAGTAGAGCTCTTGCCTACCATGTACAAGGCAGACTCTGGTTCAATTCCCAGTACTCACAGAGTGATAAAAGCTGAAGACATAGGTGGTCCCTGGTCATAGAGTCTTAAGTCCCACAGTAAAGACTTATCACTGAATGGACAATAGGCAGTCACTAAAGGGTTGTAAGAGAGGCAGGATGTGGTCAGATTTCTATTACAAAGGTTTCAGCCACTGGAGGAGGATGAACTGGAGGTGTGAGACTCTGGAGGACATCTCAATGATCCTAGTAAGGGATGCTGGGCTGGGGCTAGGGAGAGCCACCAGCTCCGAGTCCTGAGGGCCCGTGGGATCTCCATACCACAGCAATGGCAGCTGGGGACCGGAAGTGCTTTCCCCATTCCTGTCTTGCATCTTTCTCAAAGCAACCTCTTCAGTGAAAAGCTGGACTAGGAGAGCTGAGTATGAGACCTGCTTTCCATTCACAGGTTGAGCACCCCTGATTCCATAATCCAAAATCCAAAACACTCCAAAATATAAAGCACTTTGAGCACTGACACGATGCCCCAAGTGGAAAATTTCACCGCATGCAATTATCACATGCAAATTATTTAAAAATACTTTATAAAATTATCAGGGCATATGCATTAAATGTATATAAAGCATAAATGAATTTCATGATAGCACATAGTATACAAATATTCCCAAATTAAAAATAAATCCCAAATCCAAAAGATTTCTGGTCCCAACTTTTGGATAAGGGATATTCAACCTATAAAGTTCTGTGGCCTGAACGAATTCACTCACCTTTCTGTGCCTCCGTTTCCTTATCTGCAAAGCAGTGCTAACAATCCCTGTCTTTTGGGGGGACACACTTTCCAAGCCACCACCAAGCTTTGTGTAAATGCTTGTCATCCTGCCATGCCCTGTGCTGAGCTGAAGCATTTTCCCCACATTTTAAAGACTCCCACCTCTTTTCTGGATGAAGCTCCCAAGCTATAGAGTGGACCCCAGACACACAGGGCCAGGTTCCTGAGTCTTGGTCAGTAGGCCAGGCGCCATCTAGAGGGCACCAGAGGACACACCCAGAAGACAAGGAAAGCCTATTTCCAAAATTCAAAAGGAGTGCAGGAAAGAACACTTCTGACTGTGTGGATGAGTTCTAAAACACAGTGACGTGTGATCTCACAGAATCTTAGACACTCGAGTTGTAGAATCTTGAATTCTGTTATCTTGGATTTGGATAACATTGTAGAATAATAAATGTTCCATGCGGGGCTGGAGAGGTGGTTCAGTGGTTAAGGTACTTGCTTGCAAGCACAAGGACCTGAGTTCAAATCCCAGCACCACATACACAACTAAGTGTTGGAGCAAGGAAGGCCAGATGAAAAACTAAATAAAGTTGTTTCTCTCTCTCCTTCTCTCTCTCTCTCTTTCTCTCCTCTTTCTTAAAAAAAAAGAAAATAAATAAATGTTCCATGCTATCATTGGTGGAGCCAAGTGTTGGACCTTCAGCGCCACAGAACTGGATATCCTGAGCATTTTCAATTCTAACCTTACTGGGCTGCCCTTGACCTCACCAGGAACACACTTAACTCATTAGCACCTCCTCTCACTCTTCATCACCCCACCTGGCTGACCACAGCTCCTCCTCCTCTGACCAGTCCCCTCCGGAAGCCCCAAAGGTGTCACCAGCCTGTACTCCCAGAGCCTCTTGAAGCCAGATCTCTGCCCTTCATCTCCCATACCCAGCACAGGGCAGACTCACAGTGGAGCTGGAAGGCAACATGACACTGTGGTCCTCAGCGGCAGAAGTCTGGGCACAAACCTAGGCCCCACCACCAGTGGCTGGCTATATCCTTAAGCAGTGACTTAACTTCTCTGTCTGTAAAATGTGGATAAAGAGAGCTCCCACTTCACAGGGACAATGTGAAAATAAAAATAACATAAACTATGGGAAACAGAAGATTTTTCTGGAGCATAATTAGTGCTCAAAGAATGTCAATGACTATTTGTAATTATCATTATACTAAGTTGAGGGCTGAACTTCATAGACAACATGGCGACAGGACAGCCGCAAGAAAAAGAAAATATATCCAAGAAAACAGCAAAGGAACTGGGTGAACAGGGAAGGCATCCATCAGAGAGTGAGCGCCTGGGTGTGACAGGTGTGTGCTAGGTGGCTTCCATGTGGCTTCCGAAGGCAAGGCTGGTGCTGTGAGCTTCTCAGCTCTCTGCCACCCAGTGCCCTCCCCCATTGGACCTGCTCAGCCACTTTTCCTTCTTCCTTTCGCTGTCATCTTTGACCTTTCCATAGTACTCTTTCCAATCCTATAGGATCTAATAGCCAAGGGATCATCTCAGCTCTCATTAACTTGAAAGGGGTTAGTTTTCAGCAATTAGCAAAGGCAAAGAAGAACAGAGCGTTTAATTTCAGCTCTGATTCCAATTAGTCTGGACCAGCCAGATTCCTAATGTTAGAAGATATCCACACAGAGAAGTGAGGTGATGGATTAGTGATGTCTGCCTTGAGATTAGCAAGGAGAGCATATGTATGTTTGTATCTACCAAATCATCGTTCAAATAAGATAGACCAGGCAATACCACTCACAGTGTAAGTGTTTGAATGGTATGCATGAATTACATTTAGCTTTCACAGCAACATTATGAAGCAGGTGTGTTTCTCTCTATTGTGTAGAAACTGAGGACCTGAAAGGTCACTGAAGAACTTATAGGAGACAATATAAATGTTTGCATTTTGCAGAAGAACTTCACTTGCCTTTACTGGATGCGTGGGGGGATTTTTGAGGCATCCCAGCCGTCCAATGGGAAGAAACATTGGTTGATGCAGAAAGAGTTTTCAGGTCCCATAGATCACACATTGTAATTCAAAGTCTTTTACCCATTTTGTTCAGAATAAGACAATAGGGAAAAAGGAAAGAAAAATATAGTACTATTTGAAAATGCTGATGAATTTTGCTTTAAGAATATGCACACATATACAACTGGGTACACTCGACTCCCATGAGAAGCCAAAGTATACTCAAGCAGGCACATAATCTCAGAAATTTCAATAATTGATATACATGTATATGCTCATTTCTATCTATAGCATGGGGGTATTTCAAAGGAGACATGAGATCTTGGAATGGATGAGGGCAGGGAGATCATGGACTAGGATCAGGCTTAATTTACTTTGTCAATATCTATGTACGCATGAACATTCCCTCCCATATGTAAGACTGTGTTGGACAACATAGCCCATGCCCAGAATTCACAAGCAGTCAGATTTCAGGGCTAAACCTCCACTGGTAAAGGACCTCTCCCTGGGTCAGGTTGCAAAGACATTTCTGCTTAGGAAGGCCTGCTGTGCAAGAGAGGGGCAGACCAGCAGGAGGAGTATAGACAGGAGTACTCCGGGGAGCTAGCCTTCTGTCATGAAGGTGAGTCCCTCATCCCCATCCAAACCATGAAGATATTGGACAAGAACAATGGATCTCAATATGGGCAACTCCACCTTGAAAGACTAGTTTGGACATTTCCAGAGAGCACTTTTCTCATTGCAATAGCTGGAAGAAATACATGTGATGTGGATGCAAGAAATTCTTCAGCTCATGGAAAGGCCCCGCCTGGAGAACAAGGCCACACCACATCAATTTTGAAATGCCTTGCCTGACATACAAGTGAGAAATCTACAGAGTTATCTGGGTCTCTGTCCTAGTTCCATTTCACATACAGAAAAAACTATTTTTGCATAATTTAATATACAATGAATTTTCCAGAATGCAAATCAAGGAGAGATTGTGCTTTGTTTTATCTGGACTTCCACTGTTTCAGAAAATCACAATTCTGAAAGCCGTGCTGTTCGTGTATTGGAGTGGCCAATTCTACACATTCATTTCAGTTTCCATCAAACAATCATCTGTCCGCTATAATGACTTCCAGTCTAGTTGCAACCACTCGTTCACCCATCAACATACATCTTATTTCATTATAAATTACTTTGCTTTTTATTTTTCATTTACTTTGCAGTTTGGACATTATATAGATTTTTAAAATGAGATGTCTAGGTGGGTTTTATAATTTATGAATCCCATTTCAGGATAATAAAGAAAGCTTCACAAAATATTAGTCTGGAAGGGTTGAGAACCAATGGGTCACATGGCCCTTGGGTCCCTTCCAGCACAGAAAAATTCAGGGATTATGCAAATAGAGGCCCGCTCAAATCATATGCCACACATTAGGCAGAGAATGAGGGTAAATTTTCTTGTTTTCCACAAATTGCTCTCCACCACTAAACATCCCTTAGCCATTCCAAACATACAGCAATCTGTACCACCGAATGCATTCTGTCTAATCTCCAGCATGATGAAAGTCACCTGGAATCGAGTTTGGACACATTTGGAATGTCTCAAGAATGCTGCCGCATTGTCTGGTTGGGACTGAGCATGTGCTATTTTAAAATTTATAGTGCAATTGATTTCTTTATAAGCCATTCAGGCCTTATTATTTATTAATCCACCTGTCAAGGTTAATTTAAGCTACTTCTCAATAAGGTAGTTTGACAACACCTTTGTTTACCAGATTGACAGCCCTGATGAATGAAGAGATAGCAGAGTGATCCTCTGCCCTCAGCAGAGACCTCTGGAAAGGAGCTTTCAGGAGGGCAATGTGCGTCGACCCAGCCCTCACTGGAGGCCTCCCGTCGCACTCAGGAGGGACAAAACCGAAAGGTTGCCCTTGGTTCCCAGACAGATCCTAAGCCCCAGGACTGCACCAGCCACTGAGTGCTAGCCGAGTCCTAGAGACTGGGTGTCTTTGACAGCTTTCAGACCTTCCCTTCCTCACCAGCCCCATTGCCCTCTCTGCAGCTGTCATCTCTCCCCACCCCCAGCCCTTGCAACAGGGTCCAAACTGGTCTCCTAGCCTCCACTTTTGCATCCCTCCTATTCATTACGGGTGATTTTTCTACAATAGAAGTCTGACCATGTCATACCCCATAAAGCTCCTAACAGTTTCCAAAGTCAAGTTCCAAGTCCTCCATGTCCTGGCCCCAACCTACCACTCCAACCTCATCTCCCATCACCCTCCCCTCACACTTTTCACTTTCTGCACCATAATGATCACTCAGCAAGCTGCTCCTCACCATTGCTGTCCTCTCTTCCTATGTCCTGGTCACTACTGAAGCTACAACACCAATGCAGTTACTGCCACATGTTGCCCCATCCTTTTCCAAACAATTGACTCTTTGGGGCCTTAGATTTCTGTTAAGAAAATCATGCCCATGAACTCACTGCTTGTTCTTTCTTATTTTGCTTTAGCAACGACGCCACAAAGGTAGCAGTTTGCATCCTCCTTTAGAGATGAACAACCCAGAGTTCAAGGGGGCAAAACAATTTGCCAACATATTTGTGATGAATTGAGTGTTCCAATACAGACTGATCCCTAAGCCTCCATCTCACCACTTGAATGCTATCTTCAGCTCAGGCTTCCTGAATACATCCAAGATATGCACCAAGGCAAATACACTTTTTTTTGATCCTCAAATCCATTCCCCAGTATCAGGGTTATGTTACTTGGACTTTAATGGCATTGAGTGGTTGAATCTGCATTACTGGGTAAGTGCAAGACACCCAAACTGTAAGCCTCAGGGAGTCCAGGGTCTTTCCCACCTAGGGTACCATCAGATCCTGCAGGAGCTCAGAATGTATGTGTTCAATGAACGCATGGAGTGCATGAAGTTCCTGGTTGACCTCAACATGCTGCAGCTGACACAGAGTGGGACATCGCATTGACCATCAGCACTTGGCATGGTGGGTGGAGCATCAAAATCAAATTCCTGCCAGTCTGTTGATCTCTGTGCAAGCTTCCCTCAGAATTCCAGGGAGAATCTTCAATCCTGGATATGGTTTAGGCTGCCAGACTCGGACAGACCTTTCATATGAGAAAGTTGTCGAAGGCAACATGATCTCTAGGAGCTGACCACAGACTCTGCAAGCAGGCCCCAGACCTAGCAAAGGCCGATGCCTGCCCCCTCTCTAGACACCTGACTGGCTGACCAGAGTTTTGGAGCATCCAGGGCCTTAACTTTGAGGAGCCTGGTGTAAGATACAAAAAGAGAAGAGGATGTTCATTGCTATTCTATTTCCATTTATAAAAAGTAGCTGCAAAATATATAAATAAGCCCAACTTAAAAATAGGAAACACATTTTAGATCATGTGGGCTTGGAATGCGCTGCTCAATTTCACACCTCTCTCATCCAGGCCTTGAGGTGGGAGCGAAGCTTGTAAGTGGAGCAGTTACCTAACAGCAGTGCCAGCCCAGGGCTGTCTTCCCGCCATCTTTAGGAGAACCAACTTTAGTGGAAACAGAAAAAGGGGTCAGTAGAAGAGAGAGGTCTTGAGCGACTCTGTGCCAGCTCAGAAAGGGGAATGTCACACCTGTTTGGCACCGTGACAGATGAATTGTGTTGAAGATGGTCCATCGTCCTGGGCTGCAGGGATGGTCCCGAAGGAACAGGGCTGGGCTCCCCACTGCCCTTTGCTAGCTCCAGCCTTGGGCACAGTAGTTGTCCATGTGATGAGCAGGACCTGAATTTAGGGCCATGGCTCACTAAGGACAGGCTGAGTAACCATGTGATAAAGGCTCACCTTCCGGTCCGTTCTTTTGTACATGCTTATATGCAAGAGGCCTATTTCCTGTTTAATCTGGCTCCTGCTTCTTGGAATGATGACAGTAGTGAAGTTCTAGAAGTCACCCAGTCCCTACTCACCTCCTTCCCGCGGTCTTTTCTTCTATCTGGCAGCTTGGCCAGGGTTACTGCCCCAGGCAAGGATTAGACAGATGAACCAGCATAGTGAAAGGTAGCATCCAACCATCAATTTTATAGATGTGGATGTCATACATGATAAAGACAGAAATCGAGGGTGATTTGGGTGGAAGGGAGGGGGACACCTCACTCAGGCTTGCTGTAGGAGGCTTAGCTCATGTCCGTATGGGAGATGGGGTGGGGGACACTATACTTTGTGAAACACCAAAACCAAATTCCTGTCTCCCTGCTGGTCTTTGTGCAAGCTTCTCTCAGAATTCCAGAGAGAAAGAAGGTGAACCTTGAATCCTTGACGCTCTTTGGGCTGCAGACTTGGCGTGGTAGGCATGGCGGTGTCTGGCTGTCCACCCCCAAGGTTTCGGTGGCATCCCACTAAGAACATGATCACAAGCTGAAGGGCCCAGGAAAATGAAGCATGGGCATTCTCCCAGCTGCCATAAGCTCTTAGGCCCCTACCATCCCCATTCCAGAGATCCTGAGGTCTTTCACGGGTTGGCCCTGAAAGCGGTCCCTGTTGAATGTCTCAGCTCCGGACACCTCTCCTTGACCTAAGCTAGGTGGCAGAGGCTGGCGATGCTTGTTTGCAAGGGCTGCCCTCACAAAGCACCCCAGAAACTTATTTTCTCAAAATTCGGGAGGCTTTAAAAACAAGATCAAAGAGCTGCCGAGACTGGTTTTACTCTAGGCCACTCCTCAGCTCTCAGCTGGCCTTTCTCCCCCCTGTGTCTTCACACGGTCTGTCCTCTGAGCCTGTCTGTGTCCTAATCTCTTCTTATGGGCACACCAGTCATATCGGATTATGGCCCACCCTAACAAACTGATTTTAATTTAATTTCCTCTTCAAAGTCACATGAGGAACTGGGATTAGGTCTTCAATGTCAGAATTTGGGGGATGAAAGACAGAATCCAGCCCATAACATAGGGAGTGGGAAAAGTGAGATTCTCAACCCAATTCTAATGCAAGGATAAACTTGAAATTGCTTAGAAGAAGAAAGACCTCTCCCACCTAAGCCCTTCCCATGTCTACAACTCACCGTGGCTCAGTCTGTCCCCAACACCTGCTCACATCAGGAATATTCTTCTGTTCATCTCTGAATGGGACTGAACTTTCTTTTGCATCTTGGCTTTCAACACATTAATTCCCTCACCCCATCTTCTCCCACACCTGGCTAACTGACACTCACCCTTGAAGTCTCGGTCTGCCCAGAGGTTAGGTCCCCTTGCCTTCCCTGAATCTCCCCTTAGTGACACTCCTAGCTCCTTCAGCAGACCATGGACACTGCTGGACAGAGAGCACCATTAGTACAAGCGATCAGTCAGGAGAGGTGAGGGTTGACTGCAGAGACAAGCATCCCCCAGGATACAATGGCTTAAGAGAAGAAGGGCTTAGGTCTTGCTCATGGGTCTTCGGGAGACTTGCTTGTTTTAGTCCAGTTTGCAGAAAGTTTCGTGTGGCCATGGACTTCGTTCCTCACACACCCAGGGAAGAGTTCTGGAGGGTCTCATGCTGACGATGAACAGCTCCCTGGCCCATCCTAGTTTTGTGGACCCACAGCCTCACCAGGGAGCCCATAGACGCTGACCCTCAGGCATCAGCAGATAGCACTGACGTGACTGCAGGAGAAACTGGGTACAGTAGGCGCCCAATACTGATAACAATAAGAGCCCTTAGTTATCAGTCTCTCCCTGTTTCAGGCACTGTGTTCAAGGTTTTACTGAAACAAGAATTCGTCCCTCCAAGCAGCACACACACGTCATGGTACCTCCCAGCTTTATAAAGTCTGGACACCCCAGCCCAACTCAGCTAGCCCCGTCCTTTCTGGCAAGATATCTAGAAAATCTGCCTGTCCTCATTATACCTGCCTGTCCTCATTACACCCACTTGCCCACCTTCCTTAATCCCATCCCTCTCCAACCAGACTTCCCTCCCACCACACCAATGACATGTCTCCATATCAAGTTTCATTGCAGTCACCTTGATCTGGCTGAACTTCCAAAGGCAGCTTCTTCCAACCCCAGGCCTTCGCACTGGCTGAGCCTTCTTCTTGGAACACTCTGGTCCAGAATTTTGCGTGACAGCTCAGAGATGTTGAGGAGCTAGCCTACCCTCATACAGCCAGGAAGTGTTAACTCCAAGGCAAAAGTTTGTTGGATGCTCATTCTTGCCACCCCACTGCCTTCTGCTAGACAGTGGTGGCTAAGTGCATTATCTCTGCCTCTCTGCAATTCCTTTCAGCATTAAAATTCCATTTTCCTCTAAGTGTGTCTTTGCAAAGGCCATTAAAAGGTCAGCTGGCATCTAATCTTCTTTCTTAACTTTGGAGCTACGAGAGCCCTCTGTTACTTTCTCAGAGGCAAAACATAGGTAATATATACCAGGAGACTTGAAGAGACTTGACACTGTCCGGCACACAGTAGGGACTCAATAAAATGTTAGCTTCCTTTCTCCCGAAGACCACTCACTTCTTCCACAAATGTCTACACATCCACTCCACCTGCCAGGTGCTACGGGGGTTACAAAGGTAAAATGAAATCAAAATTCAGATTCTCATGGAGGACAGAAAGCATTTACTCAAGTATATTTAATGGAAGGTGGGGAGCATAAGATGCTCAGCTATTAGAGTCCAATCTCAAGTTCAATTCTTGATCCCCGCTGGCATGATGTTGGCGAAGTTACTCAACCTCTCTCAGACTCATTTTCTTCCTGCCAAATAAAGTCAGCATCTAATCTCAGTATTGTTTACAGGAATTAAATAAGTTGCTTACATAAAATACGCATAAAATGCTCAATAAATGAAAGCTGTTGGGACGTGTTAGTTGATGTTTATTGAGTATTTACGTCTTAGGTATTTTCCATGTAATAACTCACTCCTCACAGTAGCCCTAATAAGTGAATATTTCCCTCATTCTAGGATAAAGGAACCAAAGCACAGGGAGGTTAAGTGCCCTGACCAAGGTCTCACAGTCAGTGGCCTGCAGTGAGGTGGTGGAGTCACACACCTAAACACTGGGTCAGACTGCCTCTTGAGAAGATTGCTGTGGAGCGCAGAGAGCTAAATTCCAACCCTGAGGTGCAACCAGGTGGGGCTGTTCAAGGGGGCGGGGGCCTGCAGCTCTCCAGACCTCCTCACACCTGCCCCTCCAGGCCACATCCACCAGAACACGAAAGGTTTGCCCTCCCCACCCCCAAGTCTGGCAGGACTGAGGTGCAATTTTTGAAAATTGCCCAGTAAAGTGTGAGCGCAAACCAGGCGGAATGTTAACAGACCGGAAGACATAAAATTTAAAAAAACAGCCTCTGACAGTGCAGAAATCAAGAAGGGACTTCTGCAGAACTACAACTCGGTTTCCGGCCAATCGGAGCTTTAATCGGCCTGATAATTTATTGTGTCTTCACTTCCATCCTCTGTAAAAGGACCATTCCGCCCTGGGCCTGGTAACAAGGTGCAGCAGGAGCCAACCTGCCAGTGTGCAGGGGCAGCTCCCTGGCACAGGGGTGAGGGGCGATGGAGGACAGAAGGGGATCAGGGGTGCAGGCTGGATGGGGCACAAGTCCTTTGTCATGCACAGTCACCCTGGGCCCATGCTGGGGACAAAGCTATGCAAGCAAAAATAAAGGAGCCTTGGAAGCTGAGCCCCACCAGGGCACAAAGGCAGGGACTACAGGCAGAGGCCCCTAGAGAGTTCAGCCTATGGTTGCTTCAGCCAAGGGACGCTTTTGTCAGAAAAAGTCTCCAGTGGCCCCGTGGGACAGTCCACAGGCCAGAGTGTGGACACTGAGGTCACATCTATGTCTTAACCCTGACCTTGCAGCTTCTGACCCCTGCGACCTTGGACAAGTCCTTGATTTCTGTAAAACGGGGATCAGAATCTCTGCTGTGGAGAGGCAGGGAGTTAAGTGACCTGCAGGAGACACAGCACAGGGGCACAAAACTGAAGCTAGCAGGTGTTGAGTTCCTGGGAGGATAAGAGCTGGAGTCTGCGCCTTTGTTGGCCACAAATGGCCATCACGGTCTCCTCTCTGCCCGTGAGCACCCAGCCTGACCCTGCATATGAGCAATGTGGGCACACACTTGCACACTTGAGGCTCAGTCAGCTCAGGAAATGCTTGTGCTTTCTCTGCATCAGCACCTCTGAAAAGGCCTGCCCTGAAGAGTCTGAAAGCTTTGTCTAAAGAACTTGGAATTTTTTGAAGGACGTCATCTTTTAACACTCCCCAAAAACTATATTCCATGGAGATGATTTGTGGGCAATGCTGCATATGATTTTAGGAGCAAAGATCACTTCTATGTGAAGGGGGGAGATAATTACAATTGTTATAACCAAAGTGGGGCATGTACTTTCCCCACAATGGGTCCTGGGACACCCTGCCTCCATCTTCACATCCTGCACAAGCTGCCCATCTTGGCTCACTGCTTCCTCATCCCTGGAGCCATCTCTGATTCTCCCTCCACCAGAAGGATGTGGCAGTGTTCTTCCTGTGAATGGCAGGCACCTCTGCCCCTCTTTGGTCATTCACATGTCCCATCTGACATCCAGGTGACGTGCTGTGTGTGAATGGCTGCATCCCATCACAGTGGGAACTCTCTGAGAACAGGGACATGGCTCCATCTCCAGCCTCTGCATAGTACTTGGAACCTAGAAGATGCTCAACCACGTTGCCAACAGAAGCAGAGCCTCCCCTGGCACCACTAGCCTGGGAACCCTACAGGACACCGAGAGTCCCTTACAGATGAATTCCGACCTGACTCTGAATTCACTGCCTCCCGTCACTTACTCCCCAAGCACTTTACAACATGCAATGCGCCAATGCACATTGGACATCAAACTACATGTTCAGAACACAGAGAGGGGTCAAGCATAGTCTACGATGAACCAAACCCATTGTTCTGGGCCCAGAGTGAGGCAGCCCATCATGGTGGAAAGGCATGGGCTCCATTCACAGCAGCCAGGAAGCAGAGCGAGAGAGAGGAAGGGAAGATGAAGCCCCTCAGGGCACACCCTTGGGGACCCAACTCCCAGCCATGACCCACCTGCCTGCAGTTAGCACCTCGTCCATTCTAAACTAGTGTGGCCTGATTAGGTTGCAGCTCTCACAGTCACCTCACCTCTGAACATCCCTGGAGCTTTTGGGGGACGCCACATGTTCAAACCATAGGAAGCATGGCCCTTGCGTTTACCAGCAGGGAGACTGATATGTGCATAGAATGCGTAAGTGGCGTGGGACGGGTCATTGCAGAGCCTGGCACATTCTAGACATAGAACCAGAGTGTCATTCATTGCAGGCAGAGTGAGGGATGTTAGGGATGTTAGAGAGGAGGTGTGAGCTGGACCTGGAAGAAAGAGAAGGAGCTCCCCAGATGAGGAAGAGAAGGGAAGGGGCTTGCAGGAAAGGGAGGCTATGAAACAGCACAGAGGAAGGAAAGCAGCCATGGAAGCGCTTCCTGGAGGGAGGGCTTGGTGTCGGGGGAACAGGGAAAGACAGAGCCGGAAATTGAGATGCTGAATTAAAAAGACAAGCGTGTGCCCGCTGGCAAATATGCAAGCGTGCTCCAGGCTCTGCGCATGCGGATCCCTGTAACTTCCTGGTCCTGGTCTGTCATGGGGCCACACTGAGCCACTCAGATTCCCTCCGCTGCTGAGAGTGTTGGAGGACGACGCACTCCACTAGAAACTGCCTCTGCTGAAGACCCCGACTCGGCCTTGGTCCTGCCCCTTTCCCAGCAGAGGTCTGCTGGAGGCAGTGAAGCAAGGCCTACACCCACTGCAACTCAGGACCACACTTCAAGGACTACTCAAGACCTTTATAATAGACTGAGACTTTCAGGGGTGTTTGTTTGTTTATTTGTTTGTTTTTGTTTTTTGGTACCAGAGATGGAACCCAGGGGCACTTAACCACTCAGCCACATCCCCAGCTTTTTTTACTTTTTTATTTTGAGACATGATCTTAACTAATTTACTTAGGGCCTCAATAAGTTGCTGAGGCTGTCTTTGAACTTGTGATCCTCCTGCCTCAGCCTCCTGAGCCACTGGGATTACAGGCATGCACCACTACACCCAGTTAGACTGAGACTTTTTTGGGGACTAAAACATAGCTCAGTTTTTCTTTAACCCACGCCTTCTTCCTTCCCAAGAACATTCCCCAAGAAAACTGCCAACAGCTAATCTTGTCCCAGACTCCACTTCTCAAGAAACCCAACCTATAATGAGGCCCTGTGCTTCCATCTGCCAGAACACTGCACCCCTCTTTCCTGGCCCAGCTCGTTGCTACTGGGCAGTGACAAGATGCTTCACTGCCTGGTGCCAAGAAGGGTCCCATGGTCACATACCCACTGATGAGACATGATAACATAGTGCAAAGACCTATGGAATAATGGGCACATTTTTGAATAAATGATCACAGCTGAATTCGGAGACTCTACTTTCCAGAGTGCCTTTATTTACATGAATTGTTCCGAGCATGAGTCACATTCACTGGCCACATCCACAGTCAGGCGCCGGTCACTTACCTAATTGGAACACAAGAGTAAATGTATATCCTAGAATACAGGTGTTACTATCATTTCCTGTTTTATGGATGAAGAAGCAAAGGACCAGAGATGTCACACGAACTGCCCCAGATCACAAAGCCAGTGTGTGGCGAGGCAGGGCTTGAACCAAGGCCGTCTGTCTCCAAAGCCTGCAGGCCCCAGCACTAGCCCAGCTGGAGCCTGCTGTATTGGCTGAGAAAGGAGGGACTCCAGTGGCCCAAACCCAAGGGATGAGGGAAAGACAAGGAGGTGTGCAGAAGGTTGGCATGGTATCCAATCCTGCCACACCCCTGGATGGATCCGGGCCCTGTGGGGAGAGACAGACACTGCAAGAGCTGTTGTCCTGAGGAACAGGTGAGCTAGGGTGCAAGGAGAATCATTCTTCAGGTGAAAGGCCAAGAGGCGGGCCTACTCCCCCTACAAAATGGAAGGTGGCTTTTGGGACCCTGGGACACAGCATCCAGGTCCCATGCTGGAGTCTCAGTGGGGATACCTGGAGGGCAAGGCAAAGCAAGGCACAGACTGATTCACAAGGATCTGGGAAGCACTCCCCAGCTGAGGATGCCCCAAAACTGAGGAAGACTGCTGGGGCAGGGGTCCAGGAACCTTGTCATTTAAAAAGCCTTGGTGCTGTCAACCTCTGTCATGAGAGTTGATGAAGCAGCACGTGATCCCATAGCTTGATGAGACCTGGACAAATTTTAAGTATGTTCCCATTTTACTGATGAGCTCACTGAGGCTCAGAAAGACAAAACAATTTGCCCAGGTATCTGTCACCTTCCACATGGCGGTCAGCCATTAAGGGCTCCAGAGAAACCCACTTCCTCTTCGAGGGAACAGCCTGATACAATTCTGCAGTCACATGGGCAGACCTATCTTCACAGTTCCCACGACTCAAGGGGGAAGCGTCAAAAGCTGTGACAGCGTACTTCAGCTCTCTGATGCAAATCTTTCTCTTTTCAGCCATCTTTCTGCATCTTAGTACCTAGCACCTACCTGCTAGTGACGTAATAAACACAATAGGTAAATTTGTGCAGAGAATAATTGGAAGGGTAGCAATTTAGCCGACAGGAGACCCAAGTTCGAATCCTGGTTCTTGGCTAACTCCTTCCCCTCTGTAGATTATAGGGGCCCCAGAATAAATCGTGTGGACTGTCCTGGATCATTTATAAAAAAACACCTCCAGTTTAAATACCATCAATCAAGATTCAATCAAACTAACGTGTAAATGACTGCTGAGCTCTGAAAATATCAACCTCTGCTAAAAGAACTGTTCCCTCAATTTAAAACTGAGCCACAGCAAGGATGCTCATATTGGACTGTTTTAGCTACAACAAGCCCTGGTCATCAGGCTCCTTTAAGCGACAGGGGAAAGAAGCCAGCAACGGTTGAGCCATTAGTGGATATTTTTCTCGGGACGTCATAACCTCATAATATCATCAGAGAAGGAAACTCCGGCTCAGAGGTGTTAATGGATTCGGTCAAGGTCAGCCAGCTACCGAGGGGCAGAGACCTGAGCGGGCTCCATCACAGCTCACACAGCCCACCTGCCTCCCAGCCGGCCCCTCCACCCTATGTGAGAGGGAATTAACGGAGACCTCCTGCCATCTCCGCTTTCCAGCCCAGAAAGGTCTCTTGTCTAGTTTGCATTGATTTTCCTGTGTTTGTTTGTTCTTGATGCATTTGCAGAATCTGAGATCCCGGCTGCAAATAAGGCAGATAAAAAGAGAGGTCAAGGGAGTGAGAGCAGGAGACCCCTTGCAGCAGCTACCGGTATTGAAGATGTTTCCTGCTACCTCCACTCTTATTTGTCGTCTCTTTACTTCCTCTCCAGTAATGTTCAGCCGCATCTCCAGCCAATCCATTTGCAGGCCCCTTGTTGGCAATGGGTCATGAAGGTGACCATAGAAATTGGTAGATTCTGAGATATTAATTTCCAGCCTCCTGCCCTTGTGAAATAGCCGCTTAACTAATCTCCTTGCCTCTAGTCCCCCTGCTTCTCTCAGCACAGGCTACGATTTTAAATGCCCTGGAGCACAATGTGAAAATCTTCAGTGGCTCCTTATTGCCTTCAGAAGAAAGTCCCCATGGTGTCCAACCACAAGCTGCCTTTCACTATTTAGGTCCCACTGCCCTATGTGCCATGCAATATGGACCTATCCCCCTGGCTCTAACTGTGCTATGGTTCCCTGCTCCGGAACAATTTCATGCTTCTTGTTCTCAGTCCCCAAACCTGTCCCTTCTACAGGTCCTGAATCTACAGCAGAATCATCTCTCAAAGCACCATTGAGAACCATGCCTCTTAATTTGTGCCCATGAGTTCAATCTTCATCTCTCCTTCTCCACCTCTACCCCTGATTCTTATCCTACTCAAGGCTGTGAGCTTTGCAAAGGCCTTCTTTGGTCTGTTTCTGTGTCTTCTGTCCCTAACACAGAATCTGGAATACAGAAAGTCTCAGTAAATTCTGTGAATGAAGGAAATCATTAGTCAGGCCCCTTACATTAGACCAGCGGTTTGCATGGATGACCTGTTCCTCAGAGGAGCTCTCTAAAGACCCCAGGGAAAGAGACTGCCTGCCCTGTTAGCAGGGGAACAAACTACCCTGAGAGGGGAAATGGCTTGCTTGAGGGAAGTTCAGGACTGCAGCTTCACCCTCCTGCTCTAGTGCAGGTTTCAGTTTGCAGAATCAATTTGACTCTTTTAGTGATCTCAGCATCCATCTCAGACCCAGGACGTCTGTCTTGCCAGCCCAAGAAGGATCTCGCGGTTTCACATAGATACCACGGCAAACCCCGAGGGTTCACTGAAACCACCTGCCACACCCCTGAGAAGTCCCAGCCAGCTGTGCCTCTGGATCCTGCTGGACAGGTGCCAACAACCTCTGCAGACACACATGAAGGAGACCAAAGTGGAGTGGCGGGGCCTCTGCAGCTGAGGCCCGCCTTGAGCTCCTGGCACCTGCCAGGCTGACTTCATCTCTGGATCTTACGCCTGTGCATGTGGAGGAGACTTTTTTGGTCTGCTGAGATGACAGGATCGGTTTTATTAATTTGTAGCCTCAAATCTGTCTCAACTGCTGCTCTCAGTCCCAGGGGTCATCACCTGGGCACCCAGCTGGTGACCCCTTTGAAAGGTCCTTTTGACGCATGTCTCGTCCCTGACTCTGTTTCATTCCTCTCAGTGAGCAAAGAAGCCAAAGCCCACGCTCGTTGGGAAAGGTCAAACACCCGCACTGTGTTTGTTCACGAGGGTGATATTTCACCAAAGAGCAGATGCTTCCTAAATGATAAATAAGAGCAGCAGCTCCCGCAGGTCCCGGGGGAGGGAAAGGTCTCCACTCCATATGCAGTGCAAGCTCCAGCGAGGACTGTCAAGGAGGGAGCGCAGACTTTAATTCATTACGATACATGGCCCAGGAAAAATGGGGACTGGATCCTGTGCTTAGTGCACAGTGTGTCCCCCAGTTAATGCTCACCGAATGGGTAGATAATAGCTTTAATAGTCACCATTTATTGAACACTTTCTATATGCCAGGAATTCTGCTATGTTCTTAACTATGTTTTCTTATTTAATCTCCAGCCCAATTCTATAAAAAAATAGACTCAGAAAAAAATGAGCTATTTGTCTAAGGTCACTTGGCTAAAATAGGATGCATTTCAAGCTTGTCTGGCTGCAGAGTTTCAGTTCTTAACACCACGCTACAGTGCATGGAATCTAATAAACCTGGGCTTGGATCTGAACTCTGAATTAAGCCAAGTAGTTACAGAGCAAGAACTCAGAAATGACCCTGGCAGCAGAAATATCACTTGCCTGTTTAGCCTAGAAGAAATATTTCATATCCTGGAGTCCAACAGACTTGGGTTTGGATGGTAGTGCCTTCACTTCCTGATTGGATGGACCCCACAGAAGTTCCTGCATTTCTGATCCATGTTTTCCTCCTCTGCAAAATTGGCTGAATAAGAACTATGTTGCAGGGTCATTGTGAGCATCAAATAGGCCAATCTGTAAAGGTTGGCCCACAGTTGGTGCTTAATAAATATTAGTGGTTGTATTCATGTCTCTGAGTATAGTAAGCAAGGAGAATATAGAAAGCACTGTGGCTGGACAAACTGAGGTGACAGACAGGTTTTCAACATCAGTAGTATCTGAAATTGTGAGATCGAGATCATCTGTTAGCATTCTTCCCACTTGAAGTGTGACATCTACGGAAAGGGAGCAGCTATCACATAACATGCTTAGAGTCTAAAGACAAATTTGCAGACTCTGATCTTTTTACCCAGTTCTCTTCCTTTGTCCCAGAACACTAACCCACTCAAGGCAGCTGGGGTGGGCACTCTGGCCAGGGATCCTGGACCTTCTTACTTGCCTTCCTTCTTGCCTCTTTGTGTCCACTCGTTGGCTCAACCAGCCTTTGAAAAAATGTGACATTTATCCAAAGAGCAGTGAAAAGTCATTGAGCCATTTTAAGAAAAAATATTATGAGATCAACTTGGTGCATTTAAGCAAGACTTCTTGGGCTGCATTGTGGAGGACAGTTTCGATTGGAACAAGTGGATTTGCAGGGGGAGTTAGTTAGGAAGCTACTGAAGTCATCCAGGCAAGAGATTATGGTTCCTCAGACAGGTTATGACAGAGCTGGGAAAACTAGAGGGCTGCTGGATGTGAATGGGATAAAATTGGCAGAAATCAGAGATGGGTTGGAGTGTAGGGACACAGGGAGGGTAGTATAAAGAATAAACCCTAAGCTTCTGGTTGCGTAACCAGAAGGAGGTTAATCCCCTCCAGAGGAAAATCCCCTCCAATGAGGTGGGGAAGGCTGGAGATGCATCAGGCTTGAGAGTGGGGTAAGACCATGAGCTAGTTTTTTTTTAATTCAGAAAATTATTTGTTGAACAAACAAGCTTGTAATGAAATAATATGTTATATATATAAATTCTGAAAATTAGATTTACCCCCAAAAGCCCCACCAATTACCCACCCTTATCCCTCTCCCCTTCCTTCCCAATACAACTCTACAAATTCCTTAGGTTGTATGACATCATAACTTTTCAGATTTAAAACATGATAATAGAGCTCCTTTCTCAATGGTCAGGGTCTAGTTCCAGCCTCCAAAGATGAGTGAAGACATTCAACCCTTGGTTCTCTGGGTTGTGCTTATTTCACTCAGCATGATCTCTTCCATAGCCATCCATTTACCTTCAAAGGCTGCAATATCATTGTTTCTAATTACTGAGTAGAACTCCAAGGACCATGAGTTTTGTTGGGAGCATGACTATTGCCCAAGTGATTGGAAAGAGCCAACAAGGAGATCTTTCTCATACAGACTGATTCATTCTGGAGCAAAACACTGCAGGATTAGGGAAGGGCCAGAAATCCACTCATGATAGCCTTGTCATCAGGGGTGGGTCTGCAAAAACAAACCGAAAACCAGCACCCTAGTATCCCAGGAGCTCTGATTTACACTAATATCTGGGTGCATCCAGATGTAATCAGAAGTCAGCACCTTGGTCAGCGCTGAAAGATGACATTTGGGTGGGAGCACAGGGAGCAAGGGCAGATGTCCTGAGGCAGAAAAGCTGGAGACCACAGCTACTCACAAGCAGAAGGGACACATAGGAGCCTGAGGACTTAGAAGGATGCTTCCTGGGTAATTTTCCTACTGGCAAACAATCTCAGAGATGCCTGCATCCCTTACTCACAGAACTGCTGCACCAACCCAGCCAGAATTCCATGGCCCCAGGGAAGCCTTTTATGCTCTTGACCTGCAGTGTTCTTATCTGTTAGAGTCTAGCCTCACATGTAAGGATTCAATCTCATCGGCTCACTTTGGGAATCGAAAAAGGTAATGTATATTAAGTACAACAGATAGCACATGGTAGGCAATCAACAAATATTGGTTTACATCCCCATCACTCACCTTGAAAAGCTGATTTCAATTTGTTGCATCAATTAATCAGCATTGTCAGAGTCTTGGGTATGTGTTTAGTGCAAAAAACAAAGAAGAAGAAGATGAAAGGAAACTGACAGGTCCACACTAGTACGGAACTTACAATCCATCAGGAACGAAGAACACGTAAATGACCAGTTCCAATAAGGTAACAAAGAAAAAATACTATTATTAACTGCCTTCCCAGGCACTCTGCCTCCAAGAAGGGGCACAATTTTCTCTAGAGAGGTTTAAAAAATATCTGGATAGATGGCAAAGGTCACCTCACTTTCCCACCTAGCGAGTTTCAGATGGAGAATGTGAAACAAAGAGAGAAGGAAGAAATTATCAAGATCTTTTGTGTTTATCTTACATTCCAATGAACTGCATTATATGATAAATGTTCAATAAACAATTATTTTAAATAGTCTTATTATAAGAAAATTATGCAAAATACATGTAAAAAAAGTATAAGGGGCAAGAAAAGTTGGGTGGGAAGAGATGAAGAGGAAGCTGATCATTATGAAGATAGGAAGGAAACTGGGTGAGCAATGCCTAATACTTTTGACCGGGGGAATTTTCTTGAAATTGGATGCCTAATGTTCACTTTTTTCTCTTAGAGATTTAACTTTTTTAATCTGCATTTTTTCCTTTATTCATTTGTGTATCCAGGGCTGGGAGTTGAACTCAGGACTTCATCTATGCCAGGCAAGCACTCTAACACTAAGCCACCTCTCCAGCCCCTTAATGTTCACCTTTAACTTAATGTCTATGCCCTGCACCATTATCCCTCTGACCAATATCCCCTAAACTGCACGTTGCCACACACAGCCTTGATTGCTGGTTCTCTGGGGAAAATGAAAACACAGAAGTGTGTGGGGCTGGAGCGGTGGCTCAGCACTGACCGTGCTTGCCTGGCATGCACAAGTACACAGGTTAGAACCCCAGCACCCGTACACAATGAAGTCTTGGAGCAATGAAAGCCACATGAAAAACTAAATAAAATTAATTTTCTCTCTCTCTCTTTCCTCTCTCTCTCTCTCTCTATCCCCCTCTCTTTTAAAAAAGAAAGCACAGAAGTGTGGCTGGTGAGGGTGCAATCAGCTTGGGAAAGGCACGAGAGAGAGAAGATAAGGAGAACGAGACATCTCTATCAAGGAAGCAAAATGGAACCAGGAGTGACACAGAGGAGAAGTCTTCCTCACGTCCCCGGAGGAGCATGACATTTTCCTCCAGGTAGGTAATGGGGATCTTGAAGATCAAGGCAACTTTTGGATTGTGCTTAGGACCTGCTGAAGGACAACACGTGGGCTTACATAAGGAACAATAATCTATGTGTGGCAATCAGACAGTAGCCAGCCTGTGAATACACACGTGAGGATCCTGAGCTGCTCCCCAACTCTTTTTCTATAATTTAATTTTTATTCAGTACACATAGTCTTACATATTGGACATAATCATCGTTCCAGATTCATGCATAGATGGGTATTGACACAGTAAGTTAGGGCCAATCCTAGTCCAAGATCTCCTCCCTTGGACCACTTCCTCCTGTGTCTCCTCTGCTTTACCCCCATGTTTATAGATAGAAATGAGCACATACATGTGTATTAATTTTTGAATTTTATGATCTTCTCTGCTCGCCTTCATATAGTTGGGTTTCTTGTGGAAGTCGGGGGTTCCCAGCTGCATTGATAACCCCCCTAATCCCTCTCTCCAGCTGCATTCATAACCCCCCAATCCCTCCTTTCCCTCCTTGCTCCCCTCGCTTCTCTCTTCACCTTCATAGTCATGGTTCCCCTGGCTTATGTGGAAATTCACCTATGCTGAGTTTATTTTTAGCTTAACTAACTTTCCATCTGTCTTAGACTTTACTTCTAACAGTACTGAAATTCACAGACAAGGCCCATCCCACTCCAGCTCCTATCCTCTGGATCTTTAAAATTTTGCAGTAGAGTTTTCCAGTGTGTTCACAAACCAGAGGGTGTCATTTAGTATACTGTGCCATAGGCTCTGGAACCAGATCACCTGGATGCCCATGTTGGTGTGGACACTCACAAGCCGTGAACAAGTTGTTCATCTGTGAAATTCACATAAGAATATCTGTAACACAGAATTGTGATGAGGTTTGGGGAAAATTAGCCCACGCAAAGAGTTGAGAGCAGTTTAGGCATACAATAAGTGCTCAATAAGTATGAAGTAACGCAAGACTTACAAGAGGAAGACTAATCATGGTAAGACCAGAGGACAGCCACTGACACAGTGATGTGAATCCAAATGGCCCAAGACAGCCTTGGCAGTGACATCATGACCCTGTTATGCTTGAATTATGGCTCCAAAAAGATATCCTGAAACCCCAACCTCCAGCACCTCAAAATGTGACCCTCTTAGAAATAAGGTCGCTACCAATGTAGTTAGCTAAGATGACATCACACTAGAGTAAGGTAAGCCTCTAATTCAATATGACCATGTCCTTCTAAGAAGAGGGGAGAGGGGCACACCGGGAGAAGGGTGCCATGTGACGATGGAGACAGAGGTCAGAGAGAGGCCACTGCAAACCAAGAAACCATGAGGGTTGCAGGTGGCACCTGAAGCAGAGAGAAGGGCATGGAATAGGTTTTCCCCTTGAACCTTTGAGAGAGCACAACCCTTTCAGCACCTCCACTTCAGACATCTGCCCTTTAGATGGGTGAAAGACTACACCTCTGCTGTTTTAAGCCACCCAGCTTGTGGTACTTTGCTGGAATCCCCTAGAAACCTAATACTAGCACCCTCAGTTGCCTCTAGTTCCACTACTGGATGACCCCAGAGGCAGCTGGCCCACCAGCAGTCAGCTCCACAGCAATCAAGCCAAGATCACCCTGGCTCTCAGCCTCTGCTACCGCAGGGCTCATTGCTCCTCCAACTTGCACTCGGGAGCAGAGCTTGTGGGTTCTCTGTTCTGGACTCTGCTCATCTTTGGGCCCCCACCACCATCAAGGCAGCCACCATGGTGCCTGCAGTGCTCACTGCTCCAGCAGCAGTGCCCAACGTTATTCATGGGACCAAGGAAAGCCATGGCACCTGGGGTTGAGAGAGCAGGAGCAGGAGACACCTCTGCCTACCTCTAGAAGGTACTGTGCTTCTGAGGTTGCTTCTGCCCTCAGGCCCTCCAAGGGTTGGACCTACTTTTGAGCTCCTGCTCTTGTTCCTCTGTCACCGCTCAGAACCAGTTGCTACTGCTGACAGCAGGGCAGAAGGGTCCTGAGGTCCAACCACTCATCTCCCCTTCTCCTTTTTCCTCCCACTCAGACACATACATGCACAATCCCTTTCTTTTTCCTTCCTCAAAAAGCCTGAAACTATGGAAGTACCGGGTGGGGAAGCAGTTGTGTCACCTGTATCCCATGTATACACCTCTCGATTTTTTGCCTCAGCATGTGAGAGTACAAAGAGATTCTCAGAGTGCTGCACAGAAGAAGTGGCATCCCAGTGTCCATCTAGAAAAAGGAAATACCTGGGTGCTCTGGAACACTGGCTGTAGCAGGAGAGGAAACAGAAAATTAGGTTAGGACTAGTCTAGAAGACCACGCAAGGTCTTCAGATGGTGTTCCTTCACCAGGGTGGTGTATCAGACACCTGTGAACACACATACCTTCCCTCTCCACCTAGAGGGTGGAGCACATCACTTCCAACATCTGACATCAAGGGTGGAATCTGGAAATGTGCACTTTGATCACCAGCTCCATGTGATTCTGGCATGTGTCCTTTATCCTCTACCATTGCAAAACCACAGAGAATGGGGTGTCCTAGAAGGTCTTTGAGGAAGGAAGTGGCATGGTCCAACCTTGATCTTGAGAAGACATGTTTTACATTCGCAGCAAAGGATGGAGTGCGGAGCACCCTGGGGATGTATTTCAACCCTCGTGCCTACTGCTAAGCTACAGTGCTTTTGTGCAAATCGGGGAAAGGCCCCCTAGCTCCAGCAACATTTTTTTTCAGTTAATATATTATCCTCTACAAGTATAAACAGTTGTGTCTTTGGCACTACCAGGACGTATGCAGATGACCCCTCCAGCTATGTGAAGTACCCCTGAAAGGAAATAAGGGGACAGGGACAGAGAAGGAAAAGCTCTGGCCAGGACTTGGATCGGCCCCATCAGCTGAAATCCATGCAGATGCTCCAAGTCTCCAGCTTCTTCTCAGATTGATGGCCAGGGATTATATGTTCCATCAGGAATCAGTTGATGTGGCTGCCCTGGGGATGTGCCCCCTTGTCCTGGCTCTGCTCCAGGGAACACAGCCCATACCTCCACTCCCACACCCACCTGCATGCCATTCGCCAAATGCACTCCCTAAGATCCCAACCCCACCCCTCAGATGTGGGCAGTGGTGTCAGGTTCAGAGAGAGAGATGGCGGAATTGAGTCTCCAAAGAACACCAGGTAGGCAAGTTCAGGGGAGATCAGCAGTCAGGTCAAGGGCAGCATTCACCTGGGAGTGTGCTGCCTTCTGGACACTCCTGGGTGTGTTCACAGCCTGGATGCCAGCAGAAGAGACTAGATTCTCCATGACCCTGCACACCACCCCAGCAAGTCAGCCTAGAAGGTACGGGGCTCCTCTCATGTGCCACACCTGCAAAGCACACAACCCAGACATCTGTACCAGTGACTTGGTGGTCCAGCAAAAATTCCTGTGTTCTCTCTCCCTCTCTCTCCCTCCTAGACTTTTGGGAGGATAAAAATAAGAGAAAAGAAGGAAAAATGCTTTGATCCTAGGTTTTATTATTATTGTTATTTCTACTGTCCTCAAAGAATGTCCCCCCTGGGTCTTTGAATCACCTCCTTGATCGTTTCTTTTTCTATTGACTTTGGATCCCCAAGAGAGAATCCCATTTTCAACAAGTTTTAGCTGCTAGAGATTTGTAAAATGATAGGGATGGCAGAGCTGGAAGGCACCCTAGGGATCATCTACTCTCGCTTTCATGGAGATGGAGAAACTAAAGGCAGAGAGGCAGGCTACCTGGTCTAAGGATACACAGTAGATGTGGGGACCACTGTTCAGGGGATCACGGAAGTCCTGCATCAGAATCCTCAGGTACCCAGTGATCTCCAAGGCCCTTCGTGGGGGAGCAGAGCAGAGCCATGGCCTCCTCTTTCCCTCTCTGTGGAGTTCAATCAGCAGGCTCAGAGCTTGCCAGCAAGGAAGTAAACAGGCATCAGGACAAGGGTGTCCCTGCGCACCGTCTTAGCTGCCTCCGGTGTTCAAAAGACAGTTAACATTTCACATGGAACTCTTGACAGAAATATACTATTTTGTGCAGAGTTCCTGACAGGCTGGCAGCAGAGTCTCAAGAGAAACAAAGGGAGATTTACTGGGAAGAACAGAGAAGGCAGTTGCGATTGTATGAGGAGGGGAAGCGAAAAGAAGGAAACGGTACCAGTTAAAAGGTACACCGGCCAACCAGCAAAGAAAACACAGGCACGCCAGATCCATCTTGCTCAACAAACTGCACCTCTGCGATGCCTCCCTGAACAGAATGATTTAATTCCCCCACTTTGCAGGCTCCTTGCTAGTGCGGACCGCTAAAGAGAAGAGTGCAGTTATAGCTCTATCACCATGGAGGCTGCCTTTTAGTGACCGTCTTTGTGACGGGAACATCATTATTAGACACAGTCTGCTTGGTGCTACTCTGTGTTGCTCCGAGGCCAAAAGGGCATGGGGAAACTCCTCCTGTGCATGACCATGTTCCTTTGGGTACCTTTCATAGCATTTAACTTAAGACTGAGGGCACAGTAGGTATTTCAGGATTTTTTTTAAGGAATTTTGTTTAAAAGCAAAATTTAGGGAGATCTGGTCTAAGAAGACTGAATATTCTTTCAGAAGACAGAAAAATGGCATGTATGAAGAAGGTCGTATCAAACTGGGCCAGGTGGGCAAGATGTACCTGCCGTTTCATGGCAGGTAACTAATACAGCCACCAAAACAACAACAGTAACCGTAGCAGGTACCTTCTTGCCCAGTCGGTCATAAGACAGCCCTGGTTCAAGGTCTCCAGTATTTATTCAGTAATCAACAAGTATTTCTTGAGCACCAAGCTCCGGGATAAATGCACGAATGAAGTCTCTCTCTGATTGTGGCTACCACTCCCATCAAGGCCTGAGCAATGTGCTGATGGGGAAAGAGGCGATCCCCTGGCTCCACAAACCCCCAGCACAGGTGACTTTCGAGGTGCATCTTGCTGTGGATAGAGAGTCAGAGGGGCTTCCAAGACAGGTGGCATTGCAGAGATGTCTGAAGGAACAGGGACAAGAATATCTGGGCCAGGATGGGAAGCCCAAGGACCAGTCATGTGGAATGAAGCTGTGAGTACCCAGCTAGGGTGCTGGGGTTGTGTCCTTAAACCAACTTGTGAGCAGGAGAACAGGGGTTATGGCTTGGATGTGAAGTGTCCCCCAAAAGCTCATGTGTGAGACAATGCAGGAAGGCTCAGAGGTGAAATGATTGGGTTATGAGAGCCTTAACCCAATCAGCTAGTTAATCCCAATGTAGGGGTTAACTGGCAAGGGAAGGCTGGTAGGGTGCGGCTGGAGGAGGCGGGAGATGGGGGTATGCCCTTGGGTGTATATTTTGACCCTGGTGAGTGGACTATTTCTCTGCCTCCTGGATGCAATACCCTGAGCCACTTTCTCCACCACACTCTTCTACCATGATGCCCTGACCTCCAACCCTGAGGAATGGAGCCTGCTCTCTATGGACTAAGACCTCCGAATCAGTGAGCCCCTAAAAAACCTTTCCTCCTCTAATTGTTCTTGTCAGGTGTTTTGGTCACAGCAACAACAAAGCTGACTTAAACATTAGGGGAAAAGACCAGACTGGCGGAGGGCTCAGGCAGGGCGTGGGGAATGAAAACCTCAGGTCAGAAGCTGCTTGTTCAACGAGATTTTGAGACCTGATGCCTGACCAAGGGCTGGGAAGCTGGGCCAGAATGAGGAGCTCTCCCCAAGGATAAGTGACAAGACCTAAGCACTGGGACAGAGAAAGAGAGGAGGCGACAAAAGCATGGTCAGAAAACACCATTTCCAGTTCATGTGATTGAGAAGCGTCTGGTGCTGTTAGCCAAATTTGGGAATAAGACTGCAAATCCATTCAGGGAACCTAACAGCAAATGCAGAACCACCCTTCCCCTCCATTATGGCTTCCTTGCTGATGTTTCCTTGTGTCTTAGTGGACATCCAGTAGGTCCCTAGTTACTCATTACTGCTGCTTAGCCACTGGAAGCACACATCCCTTGGGGACGAAGACATGGACGTAAATGATGTCACACAGGACAGATTGCGGTGTCTTTCAAGAAAGAGGCATCTGGAAGGCGGAAGAAAGAAGGTGCTCCTTGCTGGAGAAATCAGAAAAGGCTTCGTGGAGGGGGTGGTGTTTGGTGTCAGCCTTCAAGGATGAGTAGGGAAAAAACCACAGACCGGTGGTGGGTGCAGAACAGCTGCGGAGGCGACGGAAGGCAATGGCATTAGCTGTCTGGCAATAGTGTGGGGAGATGGAGGGGAGTTGGGAGAGAGAGATGCAGGAAACGCTGGAAATGCCAGGAGGAACTGGTGCTGAATTAGAACCACAGTGGAATGAAAGTCACGAAAGGTTTCTGAGCAGGGCAATGACCTTGAACTTCAGAAAGCTGACAATGCAGAGGCTCAGTGGAACATTGGAGGGAGCTCTCAGAAGCAGTGGAGAAATAGTTTCCAAGCTGCCATCCAAGCAGCCAGGGTCCTCACATTCTGGGCTCCTGATGGCCCTCTTCTGGGACCAGCTCAAGCAAAGCTCTCAGAGTTAATAATTTTATGTCGAGTCTTGTGTAAAACCAGGTTGGATTAATTATTGATGCAAACTTAGGCAAATGAAAGCTCACTCTGGCTTGGCAAGGTTCCCCTCAGCAAAATTAGCTTACACAGCTCTGGCTGCCTCCTGGGGAGAGGCACACGCCTGTCAGCAGCTCCCGACCCACCCGCGGGGACGCACACATGGAGGGGCTTTGAACCTCTGACTTCAGATCTGTGCCCAGAATCTCAGCCGCTTCCCAATGCCATCTGGGCTGGAGGTGGGGAGCAGGCCCAGAATAAGTGAGGAGCTCACTTCCAGGCCTCCTGCGGATTCCCTCGTAACCAGGCCGTGTGCAGAAAACAATATCAGTGATAACAGCCTCGCAGATTCAATTCCATCCCATTTAATTAAATGGCTTTGGCGATCACAAATTGCAGCAATGGATGTGAGCTCATGCCAGACACACAGCTGCAGACCTGCCACGCAACACACTTCAGAAGGTGCGGCAAAGGCCAGTTGATCCCCACCAGGAGAGCACAGCACCAGACAACAACAATGAACTAGAGGAGAGAGCCACAGACCCCACACACCTCCTGCCGCAACCAGCATCATTCAAACATTTCTTTGACAAATATTTATTGAGGTGCTACTGTGCACCTGGCCTTGTTGGAGGCACTGGAAACACAGAAGCAAAAAGTCACCTTGCCGTTAAGCAACCCTGCAAACACAGAGGAGCAAACAGACAATGATGTTTTCATGGGGAAGCCCAATGTGGGGACACCCTGATGGCTTGAAGAGCAAATGGATTGCAAGAAGTGAGAGTGGCCTCTCAGCTGTGCATGGACACCCCTCGCCTGGTTAAGCCGTGCCACATGCTCATGCAGCATCCTGATGGGTTGGGAGCCACGGTGGGAGGAGGTAGGTTAAACAGGAAGTGTAGTAATTACGCACACCTTGTGGCACAGACACCGGGAAAGGGTCGAGAATAGTGCAGTAAGACCGACCATCCTTCGCATATCCCCTCCTGGCACAGCTTCGCCCCGGCTTCCCAAGCCAATACCAAGCCCACAGGAGTTCTAAGAAGTGGATCCCCAAGCAGATCAGTGCAGCGGGGCAAGAGCTCGGCTGGATTAGCTGAGGACAGAGCATTATCGCAGTTTTAGAGGAATGTGGCCATGTTTTGCCCACGCTGAGAAATGGGTATAATGCCACATGTGCCTTCGGGCTGATTGCAGAGTCCAGTATAAAAGGACAGGTAATCGGTAGGCATTTGGCAGGTGTCTTGATGAGTGAAATTCAGTGGCAAGGCACTGAACAGCACAGGAGGTAAGTTCCACACTGTCGTTCTCCTGCGCATCAAGTGGTCCAGTTCTCTGCTGCTGTAACAGCTGATGGCACTTGACGGTTTGCAGAAAACAAACAAACAAACAAAAAAAAAAAAGAATGGGGGTAGCAATAGCATTCATGGAGCAGTCATTCTTTCAATCACTTATTCAGCAAATATTTATGAGCCAGACACTGCCTTTAGACCCTATGGTTATAATGGTAAACAAAATAGACCTGGCCCCTGCCCTCTTGAACTTGGCCATGGGAAAGGTAGATAGAGGTGATATCTCTCTTGAGATAGTGTCTCAAGAGAATAGAAATCATCAACTGTATTAAGTGTGGCCTGAGAGAGATGCACAAGAAAATATAATAAATGTAAAGAAATGTCCTGGAGATGCCTTCCCACCCTGGGGACATTGCCCGTGTCTGGGAGTCTTCCCCAGCTCTGAGTAGGGCTGGCTTCTCCCTGTTCCCTGACCTTTAAGTAGATCTAGAGCAGCCTTCCTGAGCACCCTCCAAGAACTCTCTGACTTCATTCTGTTTTGTTTTCCACAAGGCACTCATTTTCTCTGATGTTCCTTTTTCCACGTATTCCTTCATTTGTTTGTTGCCTATGTCTGCCTGGTGGACTGGGTGAAACATGAGAGCCAGGGCCATCTCAGTATTCCCAGTCTCTGGGACAGAGCCTCAGTAGGAACCAGTAAACATGAATCAAATAGAGAAGGTATAGCAATCAGAAGTTGTGGGGCTGAGATTCCAAGCAAGACTGAAGCAGAGCCCTCCCACCCAGAATGGACTAGGGCAATCCCGTGAGAACGTGGGGCCAAGCTTTGAAAGAGATGAGATCTCCAAAGACTTTGAGCTGTCATGAGTCTCATCTGTATAATGGCGTTATTAAGAATAGAAATTGTCCCCTTGAGTGGTTACATAACATGCTTGTAATGATCTGGCAATGTTGCTGGTGTAGTTAGGAATAATTGCAGTAGATGGTGGTGATAGGATTATTGTAAGATTTAAGGCTGCTTTCAAGAATGATTGTCACTGAAGTTGACTTTGAGCATCACTAGAGAGATTAATTAATTGTATTGGAGGCTTCAAAACCTCTTCCTTTGTAGATTAGAGGATTCCTGTGCTAGCTCCAGTGTGACAGTCCAATATTTTCTGTGTGTCCCCCAAATAAAAAGGTATGGCCGGATAATATGAATGCATTGATATGGACTTAAATTCTGACTCTTCCATTTACCATTTGCTAGAATCTGAAGAAGCCACTAAATATCTGAGTCTAATATTAGTTTTTCCATCTAGGAAATAAGATCAAGAGCAAGTGTTCTAGGGGGTTGCTGGCAGGATGAAATGAAACCATGTAGCATCGTGCACTACATGTAGCTATGATTGACACATGGCAGGTGTTCCCTAAGTGTCCGTTGCCTGCTCTGAGTTTGCTCATATAGAGGGGGGCTGCCCAAGTACTACAGAGTTCCCTGAAGACCTTTTACCACCCAAAGTTATGTTTAATTTACTGAATGACTTTGGGCTACAAACCCACCCTTGGTTTCCGAGCCTCTAATGCTAGAGTAGCCAATTTTTTTCTAATTTAATTATTCCCTCTGAGAAAGTGCCTCATGGTGCATGTACTAAATTAAAACATTAATTAAAATAAAAGATGAACTCAGCAACAGTTAAAAGGGGAGGAAAAATATGTGACAAAATAATTCACATGCACACACACAAATCTATCCCCATCTATCGATCGATCGATCTATCAATCTATTGATCTATCTGGCACACCCCGGCCTCTATTTCAAAGTCCTCAGGATCTAGGAAGGTATCTGCTCAAGTGTTTACAACTTGTTCCTGACACCATATCAGATATCCAGGGGACCACAAACTGCTAGAAGATGTGCCCTTTGAGTCTCTCGGAGTAGATGTTTTGAAATTTTAGCAAAATTCTGCTTTTTCCCATTTTTTCATCCAAAAAAGGCACCTGAGGAAATGCAGCAAGGTACTGGCAACATGTACGGAAAATTCCTCCTTCTTTAAATAAGTATTTCATGTGCTGTTCCATGCCAGTTCCTGTGCTAGGCTCTGCAGCTGCAGAAGTGACATGGTGGACCCTGTCCCTGAGAAGAGCTCCAAGTCCAGAGCTCAAGTGGACGTGAAGCAGAGACCAAGAACACCCAGGGCCTTGCTTCCTTTCCCACTGGCTCTTTGCAGGAAACCTGCCACATGCTCTCTCCTCGAGCCTTGCCAGAAGCTTCTGCTAGGACCATCCTTTGTCTATCACAAGTAAATTTGTTCCTCCTTCAGGGCCCTGCTTGGGAAGCCTTACTTCAGCCAGCTGCACCCACCACCAAGCACCCACCACTGCCTGCACCATTCCCTGGCACACGTCTGTCCCATTGGACATGTCATATCATGGGGAGCACTCAGAAACACAGTGGCCCTGAGACCATCTATCTGGTCACTGCCTATAATTCACACACAGGGTCCAAGAGCCCCAGAGGAGAACCAAGAAGCCGTGGTGACACATGGTGACAAGTGGTACCAAGCAGGGTCCAGGCCTCTCAGATCCCAGGCCATGTTACCCATTTAACCCCAACACCTAACTGATGGTCTTGTTCCCATAGACCTCTGGGCGATTTAGAGATATTTACATAGTTGGCAGAATCTCAAGGTTGGAGTGACCAGATTTCAACCTCCAACATTACTGCAGCAGTAGGCTGTGGCCATCCCAAGGCCACCCCAAGAGTGTGTGTCTTCAGTTATGATCTCCTCCAGGAAGGCTTCCTGATTGGCCAGCCCATCTTGAACTCACCTGTATGAGGTCTGTCCCATGGTTCAGGAGCTCCTAGCTGAGACAGCTGGCAAATTGTTATATTCCTGGGCTCTGCAACTCTTCTGATCCCCAAAGGATCGATTCTTCATGAATCAACTTCCTCTATATTTGTGACAAGGGGGACTTGGACCAAAAACTGGATTCCTTGTTAGTTCTATAACCTGTCATAAAAGAAAAAGCAGTCACCATGGAGCCCAGGAACCTGGGCTTGAGTCTCATTTTGGTCCTTCTTGCCTGAGTCTCTTCGACTTTGCTCCATCCCCTCATGATGTGGGCTTCTCCTTCCGTCACTGATAAGGGATAATATCATAAGACAAGTGGTAAGGCCATACTTGGCAGTGGTGGGAGGAGCAAGCCCTCCATGGTCCCAATTCCAGTCCCAGTGATCTCTTCTCTTCTTGTGGCATCTTGGAGGAAGTGCTAATAATCTGCCTGTGAATATTGAACAAAAGATGTATATAGAGCCTGCTTCATCTCACATCTTGGCATGTTGAGAAGGGCCTTGAATGAATTTAGGCAGATATTCTGTGATTTACACTTAGGCAGTAGAGTCCTGGAATCAAATCACTCTGGTAAACATGGCTTCCTCTGGTTCTTCTGAGTGAGACAGTAACAGCCGGGGATCACCCAGGACTCCACCTATTAGCAGTGCCCTAGCCTGGGATCAACCAGGACTCTACCCATCAGCAGTGCCCTAGCCAGGGATCACCCAGAACTCCTATCCATAAGCAGTGCCCTAGCCTGGGATCACCAGGACTCCTACCCATCAGCAGTGCCCTAGCCTGGATCACCAGGACTCCTACCCATCAGCAGTGCCCTAGCCTGGGATCACCCAGGACTCCTATCCATCAGCAGTGCCCTAGCCTGGGATCAAACAGGACTCTACCTGTTCAATAGTGCCCTACCCTAGGATCAACCAGGACTCTACCCATCAGCAGTGTCCTCTGGTCATGACCTCCATTCACTGCTCCTCCTAGAAAATCTTGACCCTACCTTCTGCACCACTGAAGGTTGATATAAATTGGCCCAACTATTCCTTGTCACCTCCTAGCTGAGCAAACCATACAGGGCAGGGAAATCATGTGAGGTTAGCATCAAGCACACCTGCGTTCAAGCCTTTCTTCCATTTCTTCCCATTTGTGGATCCAACACAAATACCCTAACCTCTCTGATCCTTGTTTATAAAATGGGAATAATAACAGGACCTGTCTCACAAACTTCCGTAAAGACTAAGTAAGAAAACCTATGTAAAATGTTCCGAGCATCTGGTATGCAGTGAGGGCTCCTCTGTAAGTGTTAGCTGTCATCATTGGCTACATCATCATCTACACCATATTCATTAGTGGTAGCAGCAGTGTTATTCATCATTTGTGTTAATTCAGTGCATACCTTGCTTCTGTGAGACTGCTGCCAGCAGAAATCCCCACCAAAGTCTGGGTTTTCAGGATGTCCACGCTTCTATTGCAATAGAGCATTCACTGGAGCTCATATGAGATTTGAATTTGATTTAACAGTATCTATTAATTACCTACTATGTGCCAGTCTTTGTGATAAGCACCTAAAAAGATATGTAAACCAGCTCCTGCCCACGGGCTTCTGGGAAACAAAAGGAGAGAGCACGGAGTGACAGATTTTCACAGGCAGACTCACTCAACTTTTATCCCCAACAACCCCTCCTCCAGAAAGCCTGCCCAGATTTCTCCAGCACCCTCAGTTCTTTTCTATGATACCTCCACTGTCACGTGGTTCAGCAGCTTCTTGAGAATAAATCACCATTTCTTACCCTAGTGAGCTCTGCGGAGCTTGGATGATGCTCCAAGAATCCATGATAAATGGGACATTAGAGGAAAATTGGATCCAGATCCCATTCCTTAGATTCTGCAGACTTCAAACCATAAAAGAAACCAATCTCAAACTGAAGCCCACCAGCTAGGTTGGATCTCACTTTGGAGGACTCAGCGTCGTCCCTCCTGGGACTGTTGCCATGGCGACACAGCACCTAGTAGGACTCTCAGCGAGTCATTTCCATCCTTTCCTGGGGCTTCTTTTCAGAAATGCCAGTGGCTGGTCACACATCCTGCAGAGCCTGGACCCCAAGCAGGGCTGCCCAAGTCATGTGTGATTAAAATTTCATTACCTTTACCAAGCCGAGCACAGAACATTCACTAATGTAATTACACTGCAATTGTCGAAGCCAGTGAACAAAGTGACTTTATGAGATAGTGTCCTCGATAACCATCGCCCCTTCTCTCTTCCTGAGCTGTGCTCTGACCCACGGCGGACTTTGTTCCACTCAGAGGAATAGCTTGACTTTCCTAGAAGAAGACAGGAGTGTGTGCTGTTGTCTGAACGTCTGTGTCCCCACCCAAATTCACGATGAAACCCGGTCCTCAGCACAGAAGAACTGAGAGGCAGAGCTGTTGGAAGGTGATCAGGCCGCATGGACTCTGCTCCTGTGGATGGGATTAAGTCCTAGCGCGAGGGCCTGAGAGCTAGGTAGGCTCCCTCCTTCTGCCACAAGAGGCCACAGAGCTGTCCCTTCCAGAGGACACAGCAGCAAGCCACCACCATCTTGGTGGCAGAAATGGAGCCTGGCAGTGGGTTGATCTTGGATTTCCCAGCCTCGGTGCGCAATAAGTTTCTGTTCTCTATCAATCACCCAGCCTGAGGCTCTCTGTCTCAGCAGCACTGTCTGCAACAGTAGGAGTCCCAGGGTCCTGGTGGTTTCCCTCTTCAACAATTCCAGTCGTCCTGACAGTCGACAGAGTCGATTAGGGGAGAGAGTCAGGTCGGGTCCCTACGTGTCTTCCAAGTCCCACTGCCGTGAAACCCACCCCATCCTACTGGGGCGAAAGCTCAGGCTGCACACACACGAGTTCTTTAAAATTCCAGCCATCTGATGAGTGCACCGTCCCAGGAGACTGAGCAACAGACCCTCGACTTCCTGAGTGCCCTTATGCAAATGCCCTGTCTTCTAGGCTCCGTTTGCTCTTCTTTAATATATAGATTATATCCAGTCCGTAGAACTGTGAGGTTTGCATGAGATCATATTTAAAGTAATGATGTCAATCACAGCTACCAGTGATGGAAGCTTTAGTGTCTCACAATTTGTGCTGAATGCTGGGCCTCATCACATCTTTCAAGCAATTTTACTAAAATCAGATTAATATCCATTTATTCAAATGAGGAAATTCAAATTCAGAGAGGTTGAGAAACATCCCAGGGTAACCCAGCACATAAGCAGCAGGACAGTATCTTAACTACCAGGCTGGCCTGCATACTGGTCAAGGCAGGATGAAATGAGGTTAGCCCCAAGGGAACTGCTGTTCTGTAAGGACAGTTCCAGCTGTCTTATAAAGTTTGACAAATCACATTTGGGTCCTTGGGTTTCCTATCTGTGAAATGAGGACATTGGTCTGGATGATATAAGAAGGCTTTTTCTTTTCTTTCCTGGACTAAGATGTTCGAGGCGTGGAGACATGGTTGGACAGAGACTGAACTGATTCCCTGCAGGTTGTATGATGCACTGGATGTGAGAAAGCAGGATGGACCGTCTTCTTCTTGGTGAGTGAACTGCCCCCATGCCTCAGTTTCTCCATCTGTGAGACCTTGCAGAGCACTTGTAAGGATTCAACCCAAATTCATCATGCTGAACCACAAGAGCCCACAAGCCACCCACACCCACCTCTCAGACCTCGTCTCCTCCCAGGCCCATTCTCCCTCACTCTGCTGGGTCCACAAGCTCCTGCCTCGGGAACTTTGCTCTTCTCTTTCCTGGACAAACTTCCTCCAGAGAGCTCCTTGCTCCTCCTTCATCTGCCCCAACTCTTGGCTCAAACATCTTCTTGTTTCTGGATTACCCTGTTTAAAAACTGGAAGCCTCTCCTTCCACCCACCCCAGCCTCCCAAGCCCTCTGCAGCCCCGGTCCTGGCTGTATTTTCCTCTGTTGCTCCTATTGTCATCTGGTATGCTGTAAATCACCTGTCTTTTCCCAGTAAAACGTTGAAGTCATGAAAGAAACAATCTGTGTTCAACTTTTTTATCCATAGTACATGGAACAGCTCCTGACATAGTAGGTGTTCACTAAATTCTTGTTGAATTAGCCAATGTATTCTTCGCTGGAGTAGTCAATCTGTTTCTTCTCTTTCATAATAAGCTCAGCCAGATTGAGCACCTACTATGAGCCAGGTCCCATGCTAGGAATTCTTAAATTGGTATTCTCAATACCTGTAGCTCCAGACTACTTGATCTCCCAGAATTCAGGGACAGCCTCTCTCACCTATCTCTTTTTGCATCTGTGGTTCCCCCAAAGCCAGTCTCCCAGATGTGTTCAAGGAACCAGTGAGTCTTTTAATTAAAACAGTCTTCTATGATGAATCTGTTACTACAGAGCTTTACCTATGTAAAACATTAATAATACAAATTTCATTTGTTTATGTCAGTGCCAAGCATTAATTTTTAATAGCAAAATGTATGAGTTATGAAAGGTATTAATGCAAACCAAATCACCAGCTGAGGATGAAAAGGAAATCTATTTTTTAGGGTAAACAGCAGCGATGAAATATTATTGTGGCTTCCAAGCAAGGAAGAAGAAAAAAAAATATTTCTTCATCCTTCAGCAGCAATTAAAAAAAAAAAAAGGACCCAGATGAAGAAAGAACTTTATCATCACCTTAACATCAGTTCCAAATTGAAGCAGAGAGCCGTCCCTTTTATCCCTCTGGATCTCTGCTGTCAATTTCAAAGCAAGAAGTTTATGCAAAATTGTCCTAATTATCCATCCTGGTCACATTAATACTTCTAGGATAAAATATTAATAATAATTTGCTACATTTGTACAGAATGATTGAGTTTACAAAGCGTTTTCATCCATTAGCTCAGCCAATCGTGGGACTCTGCAAGGTGGGAGAGGTCTTTCCATTTCACAGATGAGCTCACCGAGGAACCAAAAGGTGAGTGACTGACCGGGGACTGTGGTTAAATATTTAGTGATGAATGAAGGAAAGCTGGAAGTGAAAAAGCAAGAAAGAAGAAAGGGAGGGTGGACGGCAGAGGAAGACTGGCCAGCAAGAGGATCTGGGAAGGGAGAGGGAAAGGCAGGACTGTTCAGAAGACATGCACCACCACCCCTTCCCTTTCTCCTGTTCTGTCCCTAGCTCTCCTCCATAGCCAGGAAGTTCACCCTTGCATACTAAGACTCCAGACGCCCTCCTTCCTCCTTCCTGCATTCAGCCAATGGGAAGCCCCAGCTGATCAGATTGGCAGGTGGAAGGAAGGAAGGGCCAGGGAGCTTCCTCTGTCTGCCCTGTCCTTCCTGCCCCAGAACCAACCTCCTGGCAATGAATGACTGCCTCCCTCCTTCAATCCCAGCTCCTACCAGCAGACCCAGATCCTTGATGCCCTCTCACCGTCCCTCCTCCTCTTGTCCCTTCAGCCAATGCTGGTCACTCATCTCCCTGTCCACTCCCTTATCCCTCTTCATTCCTTTGCAAAGGGGTCCTCCACACCCTTCAGCTAAAGCATTCACAATCCACCGAGGGTAACTTTCTGTCCTGCTTGGAACCTGACTTATGCACCAGTTCTCACACCGCCATTGTAGATGAACTCACAACCAATTTGGAAACTGATCAGAAACAGAGACTGGTGTCATTTCCCAGGAGCCTCGAGCCTCACTAGAGCACAGCCCTGAGCCACTTCATTCAAAGCCAGTATTGGACCCATGGCTTCTGCTTGCAGGTGCTGTGTGGCTCCCACGGTTACCTGGAACAACAGGAGGCCCATGTGACTCCTATTGAGACAGTGGTAACAACAAGAACGTTCAATAAGAGCTCTCCAGGCAAAAGAAGGGCAAATGCACCATGTGTGGACACTGGGTGTCACATTGTTCAGGTGTTACAAAGGGTACATGGTCCTTATTCCACAATGCTCACCTGTTTACCTAGCTACCTGTTAGGAGGAATTATTGTCTTCATTTTGGATGCAGAATTGAGGCTCAGAGTCTATGACCAGCTTGCTTTTCTAAGGTCATTTCATTATTATCATTTTTATCAAAATGCCTTTTTCTGGAAGGAGAAACATGTTCAGCAATACATCTCACCCCATTTCATCCTCTAGACAACCCTACGAGAGGGTTGCACTTAGTATTCCCATTTCACATGTGAGCAAACTGGGCTTAGGCTGTGCGGGATGCGGCCGGTGCAGTCAGCCCTAGGGGTTCAAAGCTGTGACGTCACAGATGTTGCTTCTGGGAAAGGCAGTGTGTTGTCCCTCCTCACACAGCTTATGCGGTGAAGAAAGCACCACTAATTCACTCTGCTGCAGTGACCCTGTGGTACAGTAGTGCCCAGGACCACATGGACTTCATCACCCTCCCCTAGCAGCTTCCCCGTGCACTCCCTGGTGGTGAGACCAAGTCACCCATGTCACTTCTGTGACATTAATGTCTTATTGTCAACCTCAGTGAAGAACAAAGTAAAAATTATAGGCTCCTAAGGTGATCAAGGTAATTATTCCTGGGAAAGAATTAATCCTGTGGCCCTTTGAACCTGATAGACCTTTTTCATTTTACTTTTGAAAGTTATACACTGTCATCATTGTAATACCAGAACAGAATAAAGTAAAAAGTGAACTTCCCTCTTCCCGCAGGCTCCCAAACCCATGGCTCGGAGGCACCCAGTCTGCACAGTGTATTCCCTGGCCTTCTAAGAAGAATCTTAGCAATTTTTTGCAGATGGGGTTAGCCAGTTGAAGTGTTCTGCTGGTAGATTCTTTTCCTCCGACAGCATCCATTAGACGTCCTTGTATGGCTATGAACAGCATAGCTGGGCATCTGTCTACACCAGACCACTTCTGCAATCCTTCATTCATTCACTCATTGTTTATTGAGCACTTCACTGTGCCAGGAGCTGTGTGAGGTGCCAGGTGGACACCAGTTGGTGACTTGATCTTCACCATCACCATCACCTCCATCTGAACGTGTACCAAGGGCAGACCATGTGCCAGAAACTGTGTGAAGGCCTTCACATTGGCCCTCTCTCACCTCAACATTCTTATCAGAACACGCTGTGAAACAGGCGCTCCTAACATCCTCATCTTCAGTAGGAGACGGAAGCTTGAAGAAGTTGAAGCGACTCTCAGAAAGTTAGCTACTGTGGACCTGGGATTTGAACCTGGGCAGTCTGATTCCATAGCCCGTAATGCAAACCCATCACCCTCCCGGTTCTTGTCCTCACTGGGTTCACGTCTGGGAGTGATTGGCGGTAGAGGGGAATGTACAATAAGCACGTATGCTAAGAGACATTTAGAGAAGCTAACAGGCCACACAACAGTCCATGATACATTATATCATAATTTACTTAACCAGTGCCCCATTGATGGATTTCTGGGTCACTTCTGATACTTCATGTTTATAAACAACACACAGTGAACATTCTGGTCCACCAGGAGGCGGGCAACTGTATATGTAAGGCAGATTCCCAAAAGTGGAATTACAGAGACAAACAGCTTTTGCATTTTCCGTTTTGTCCTCCAAAACTTGAGCTCCTGCGTGCCATGTCTACAAGTGACCACATCCTCAGGAGGACTGGTCCTTAGGAAGTGTTTTATTCTCTAGAGAAAAAACAGAATTTCTGTTGTTATTCTTCTGACTTTGCCTTTGAGTGTGCTGTTATATATTTACTAACTGTGCTCATTCTTGATTTTGTCCCATTCTTTTAGAAGAGTATGATTTAAAGGAATGAAATGAGAACAAAAATCAAGATACTTGGGAGGCGGCTGGAGTGGTGGCTCAGCAGTTATGGTGCTTGCCCGGCATGCGAGAATGCACAAGTTCAGACCCCAGCATCATATATACAACAAAGTCTCAGAGCAACAAAAGCCATGTGCAAAAACTAAGTAAAATTGATTTTCTCTCTCACTATCCCTCTCTTTAAAAAAAATAACCTCACAAGAGACTTGGCATCTAATCCCACCATCAAACTTGCTGACTGCGTAGTCTTGAGCATGTCCCTCACCATCGAAGCCCTAGAATCGAGTGAGACTGGGGGCAGCAGCATCTGGGACCACCATGGTGAGGAATTTCTGAAGCAGCCCTGCGGGGGCTCTGGCACAACCCTGCCTGGATGGAGGCCACTGCAGATTTATCCCAGCCACTGAAGAACTTCCAAAGCATGGAGCACCTTTGCCCCTGACTTCCTCAACCGTGGGACCTATTGAGGTCAGCACGGTCCTCTCTGAGCTTACAGCTCTTGGGGACAAAATTCAAGCTCCTTGGCCACCTTCCCTCCCTGCTTTGTAAGAACTCGTCTCCCTCACCTGTTCATCCTGCACCAGCCACTTGTTCTCTGCAGTGCCCCAAAGAGCACCAAGCTGTCCCATGCCCTGGTGCCTGAGCACAGCTCTGTTCTGCCTGGAATGTGCCCTCCTCCTTTTCTCCTTCAATCCTCCTCATGGTGTGGGACTCTCTTTGCCCCTCCTGGGTCACTTTCCTTCCTCCTTTGCGTCCTGTGCCCACCTCTACCCTCCACCTCAGTTCCAAAGAGCGGCTGCTCTCCTTGCGTCGTGTCCCCATAGCCAGCAAGTCCTCAAGGGGCAGGGATGCAGCTTTCTCCTTGCTGTGGTCTCAGTCTAACACAGCTCTCTGTGCATAAGTGCCTCTCTGATGGGTGTTGAATGAATGAATAAATCATGTAATCTCGGAATTAGAGGAGTACAAAAGACGGCTGAGTCAATCCTCTCATTATTTACTAATAATGAGGAGTCTTAGCTGGTTGCAATGTAAACATGAAATCCTTGATTTCCCCCATTGCTGCTGCCAGCTGTGCGTCTGCTGCACCCTGCGTGTCTGAGTGGAGGACTCTTAATGACAGCTCAGGCTGACTGCGGGACTATCAGCTACTTTGGGTATTAAAAGAGTCCTATTTTGATTATTAAGAGTGAAGCCTGATTATTTTAAAATTCCAATCTCATATCAAATCCAAATCTCCCTTTACCTCACAGAGTCTAGAGAGAGATGTCACAGTTGGGTACAGTTTGGGAGAAAATGTCCCTTGTGCTCTCTCACACAAGCATCTCACTTCCTCCTTGAGTGCAGACGAGGAGAAGGAAGAGGAGGTTTCTTTATGGGATTGCTCACGGAAAGTGAGTTTCCCTCTCTTCATCGGGTTTTCATGAAGATATTGGATTTGTGGGTTATGGGCTCAGAGAGGACAACAGTGGCCTGAATAGGTCCCACTGTCATGAGACTCAATTGTACATTCTGCGCTTCTAACATCTTGTGGTTCTCTGAGAGTGCCAAGGATGCAAGGCCAAGAAAGAACCCTTGGCCCCCTTTCCTCCTGTCCCCACAATCTGAAGCGATAACCCAGGGATTTCATCTGCTTTGCAGTGGTGCTACCCCAACCATGCGGGTCCAGCCAAAGTAGCGGGAGAAGAGGTTGATAGTGTCCGGGTGCCATCATTTGGAGCATCTCGGCAACTGGCTAACAAGGCATCCAAGACACCCACGCACCATCCATACTGACTTGCAGGAAGAATGCAAGACTTGGAGGGGGCTGGTGAAGGAGGACGGTCTGGGTTTGAACCTTGGCCCTGTCACTTCCTAGTTGTATGTCCTTGTGTTGACCTCGCTGTGCTCAATGTCCTCGTTTGTAAAATGGAAATAAGAATGACATCACCCCATAGGGCTGCCACAGAGGCAGGATCAAACAAGTGACTATTCATCAAGGGCTCGATCGAGCACCCAGCCCATTCTGAGTGGCCAATAATAAGCATTGGTTACCCCTACTCATCATGTGCCGATAGGGTGAGCCATGTCAGGTACCAAAGGGAACAGAGGGTTGGGCCATCATAGTCAGGTCTGCATCAGTCTTCACGAGGCATCTCCCTCTATGTCCTTCCATGGCCCCTTCTGATAAGGACACCAGACATTGGGTGTAGGGCCCACCCTACCCATTTAACCTCATCTTTACTTAACCAGTTACATCTACAGAAGTCTTATTTCTGAATAAGGTTACAGTCTAATATGCTAGGTAAATAGGAATTTAAGGGCATGCTATTCAATGCAGAATAAGCCTTTGGTGCTGGGTGTGGTGGTGCGCACTTGTAATCCCAGCATCTCTGGAGGTTGAGGCTGGAGGAGTGTGAGTTCAAAGCCAGCCTCAGCAACTTAGCAAAGCCCTAAGCAACTTAGTAAGACCCTGAATCAAAATAAAAATTGAAAGGGTTGGGGATGTTGCTCAGTGGTTAAGCACTTCTGGGTTCAATCCCCAGTAAAATGAAGAAAGGGGAGAAGGAGGAGGGCAAGAGGAAGAGGATGCAGAAGGCGAAAAAGAAGAAGAAAGAAAGAAAGAAAGAAGAAAGAAAGAAAGAAAGAAGGAAGGAAGGAAGGAAGAAGAAAGAAGCCATTTGGTGAGAAATATCTAAAAAAAGGAAAAAAAAGTGATTTTTTGCACTACAAAAATGAAGCTCTTGCCAACATTTCCCCTGTACCTGGTCTTTTTCCTGCATGACCTTGAATGATCTCACCATAGGACATTTCCTGTTAGCTCTACTACAAACTGGGGAAATGGGAATAATGCGAAAAGGACCTGTGCTCCCCTGTGTAGAAGAGGAGGGAGCAGACCCCCAGAGAAGAGGGTGGCTTGTCCGAGGGGCCTGGAGGCCTGGTCTTCTGGCCTCACATGAGCTTTTTCCACTTCAGCACACTGCCATGGGGGAACAGGTGTGAGAGTCCAGGTGGCTCAACATCGGGTCCTTGTGGGAACAGGGCCAATGACCCAAAGCAAATGAGGCAGGCAGGACCTGGGTTTCTCAGTCTGCCAGTGCCCAAGGCCTGGGGCTGGCATTCCTAGCAGCAGAGTGGTGTGCTGGCCTGGCCAGGAGAGGCCACACAGGTTGTGTTCAGCTTCCAGACTGTTTTACCTGGCAGAGCATCACTCCTGTGCCCTTGAATTGGAAAGAAGAAGGTGGTCTCCTGCGGAGTTTTTCAGGCCTTTTCTAGCCAAGACCCACTGATTCTGATGCTTGTCTCTGCCCTGGGTGAAAGGAAACCAGTTAAGTTGTTTCTAGGGCCTGAGGATATCAAAGAGGATTTTTTTTTTAATCATTTGAGATGAGACTAGATTTAGTCCACATCAGCAGAGACTTGTTCCAGGGTCAAACTCAGCTCCTTCCAGATGAGACTCTACAGATCCCAAAGAAAGCAAGAGAGAAAAGAAATCGCATGGTCTCGGATATCAGTGCGCCACGTTGGCTTCCATCCATCAAAATCCCCATGACAGATGCACGCAGAAAATCATAGATAAAAAAAAAAACAAGACAGGAGAGGCGGAGAAAGGCTGTCTGGTACCTGCAACATGCACTAACTCCGGACAGTCTAGCAGCTGGCCCGAGATTAGATCCTAGAGCTGCCATGGGCTGATGGGAGTGTGCTGCTCTGCCCACTGCTGCCGACCTCAGTTTCCTCCCCTGTGACAGATGCGGCCCAGCTGTCAGGGTTGCACGAACCCCTGTGTTTTCCAATGTAGTTACACACACACACCTTGCTCCAGAGGGGATGTGAGCCACCTGGATCCTCAGTCCTCCCCATCCCTCCTTTCTTCCTAAGGAAACCCTCAGCCACTCAGTCTAATTCAATGTGGAGAGAATGCAGGGGCCTGAATGAATGGGAACGGAACTATTTTTTAAAAGTAGTAGATCACCTATACTTCCAATAAAAAAGAGAATTTAGAAAACTGAGCAGCAATACCAAAAAATGTCCTAATGTAAGTAAAAAGGCAGCAGAAGAGTGGGGCAAATGCCCAAGGCTCTTACAAATGTGCCGCTCTCCCCTCCCCTCCCACCCTCTCCATTCCATCTGGGAAGGGAATGTGTTTGCTGGGGTGAGTTACCTGGAAAGAAGTGGGCTGACTGTGGACTCTTAAAGGAAGACAAGGGGAGAGTTTTCTTGTGATTCCAGAAAAGGATGATCCTCGAAGAGAAATTGAGGAGGAAAGAAGATGGTAAGAGAGGAAAAGGAAGCAGCGGATCTGCTGTAGGCAGCCTCCAGCCGTCAATCAATTTATTAACTCACCTGCAATTGCTGGTGAGGGGCTTCCTAGGACATGGGGAGAAGTGACCACACTTTGGGTTCAGATTCATGCAAAGAAAAAACGAGGGTCACGCACAGAGCAGAGCACAGGAGTCGTGCTCAGGCCACAGAAACTCTCAGAAGTTGTGAGAAGAAATTTATTCATTTTTGACACATTGAGTTGGAGAACCAGGGGGTATCTCCTGACATTTAGATTACATTTCTACATACAAACAAAGATGTAGGAGAAAAGATACAAATGGGTCATATACTATGAAGGGAAAATTGTAGGATTTTTAAAAACTTTTTTTGGCAAATGCAAAGTCAAATATGCATGTTTAGGAAACTTAAAAATGCATCCAAGTACAAAAAAAAAACGCAGTGTTAATATTTTGATGTATATCACCTGAATCCCTCTTACATGTATGCATGCTCACACATACATACATGACACATAACATTTGCATGTATTTCTGACCTTCACTTTTTCTACGCAACCACGTGGAATTCCATGTGGCATTACATTTCTTCTATATCATTTTAAAGGCTGCATACTATTCCATATTATGGGAGTGCATAATTTAATGAATCCCCTGATTTGGAAATTGGCTATACTTGATAATGCCACAAAGCATGTTCTTATACATAAATCTTTACCTACGTATATAGATATTTCTTCAGGATCAATTTCTAGGAGTGGAAGAGCAGGGTCAAAGATATGTACATATGTAAGGCTTTTGTCACAGGTGGCCAAGTTCGCTTCTGCAGACACTGTACACATTTCATTTACCACCAGCCATGCATGAAAACATCCATTCCCTCCACATGCTCCCTTGGCAATCTGGATAGCAAATTCCCCTCATTTTTGCCCATGCACTGGGTGAAAATTGCATATCATTGTTGTTTAAATTTCACTTTTTGATCACCATTGAACTGAAATTGATCAAACATTAGACCTTGTATTTCATCTCTGATGAATTTCACATCCATGCTTTTTGAACATATTATAATTGAAACTTTTTTGCTTGTGTACTTGAATTTCAACTTGTGTTTCCCACGTTGGTTGTGAACGTTTCCCTGGTTTACATTCAGCTCTTTAACATGTTCATGGAAATTTTAAAGCATTATATTTTTTACTTAGTTACTCAAAATTTTCCTTTATGATTTTTTCTTCTTTACGTAGAATGTTTTTTCTTTCAATTCTACAGTCAGGTAAACATTTATTATTTTTAAAAAAATCTAAATACGTTTTCCTTTTATAAAAAATTTTATTTTCTCATGTCTACCAAAAATTGAGCAATTTATACGAGATAATGATGTAAATTCATTTACTTTAGGAATAGTTAATCATCCCAACACCACTTATTGACTGATCCATAAAAGATAGAGTCCACTAATCTGAAAAACATAGAGTCTTTACATAGCCAGGGTCTTTCTGCTAAATGTATATTTGGTTGGGTATAAAAATATTCAGCCAAAAGTTATACTATAGAGCTGTAGTAACAAAAACAGCATGGTACTGGTATCAAAATAGGAATGAAGTTCAATGGAATGGAATAGAAAATTCTGAGACGAATCCAAAAATCTTTAAATATCTAATATTTGACAAAGGGGGTCAAAATATAGCATGGAGGAATTACAGACTATTCAATGAATGGTGCTGGAAAAACTGGATGGGCATTTGCCGGAAGTTGAAATTAGATCCTTATCTCTCACCTTGCACAAAAATCAAATCAAAATTGATCAAAGAACTAGGAATTAAACCAGCTACCATACAACTACTAGAAGAAAAATTAGGTCCAACACTCCAGAATTTGGGAATAGGCAAGACTTTCTCAAAAAGACTCCCAAAATGAGAGAGTTAAAGTCAAGAATCAATGAGTGGGATGCCATTAAACTAAAAAGCTTTGGCTCATCCAAGGAATTGGTCAAAATTGTCAAGAAAGAAACTATAGAATGGGAGAGAATCATGGTCTGTGATTCCTCAGACAGGGGACTATTATCCAAAATTTACAAACAACTCAAAAATCTTAATATCAAAAACACAAACAATTCAATCAATAAATGGGCCAGAGAGCTAAACAGAAATTTCTCAGCAGAGGAAATCAAGCAAGCCAATGTGTACATGAGAAAGCGTTCTCAATCACTAGTAATCAGAGAAATGCAAATCAAAACTACATTAAGATTTCACCTCCACTCAGATTGGCAAAGATGAAGAACATAAACAGTAACAGATGCTGGAAGGGTTTTTGGGAGACAGGAACACTAGCACACTGTTGGTGGAACTGCACACTGGTACAGCTGCTCTGAAAAGAGTATGGACACTCCTCAAAAAAGTTAGGGATGGACCCACAGTCCAAACCAGTTATCCCTCTTTTAGGTATTTTCCCAGGGGATTTAGAATCAGCACGTTACAGCAACACAGCAAAATCTATGTTCATAGCAGCTCAATTTACCATAGCTAAATTATGGAACCAACCCAGATGCCCCTCACTGGATGCATGGATCCAAAAACTCTAATCTATATATATATATATATATTTATGAATGAAGTGGAGTTCTACTCAGCTATTAGAAATAATGATATTGCAGCCTTTGATGGTAAAATGGCAATGGAAGAAATCATTCTGACTGAAGTTGGTCAAATCCAAAGAGTCAAGGGTCAAATGTTTTCCCTCATTTGTGGAGGTTAGAGAAAAACCCAGGCTTGGGGAAAAGGTTGTCAAACTCATGTGTTAGACCCAGCAAAGGTGTAGTAACACATAATCTAGGGGAACCACAGATAATAGGAGGGGAGTGGCAGGCAAGGGGAGAGGGAAGGAGGATAGGAAGGGATCTAAGGAGACAATCAATATGTAGCATACTTTCTACCCCCCCCATGAATCCAAATAATACTTATGCAATTTTTTAATTCGGGAAAAATCACAATCTAGACACTTACATCAGTTGTAGGGGAAAACTATAGAAGAAACGAGAGGCTAGGGTGTGGGTGATGTGGGAGTAATTCTGATTTAGGAGCAAATGCATATCATATTATTACTTTATACACATTTATGATTGTATAACAGTTCAACTCCTTAATAAAAAATTTTAAAAAATTAAATTAAATTAAACAAATATTGGGCCACAATTTTCCTCCTAAAATCATGCAGAAATTGCTACATTAACTTCTGACATTTAGCTGTGCTTTCTTTATTTTCCTATATTTGATATTTTTTACATAGAGAGGAATTATTTGTTCTATGAGGATTTAGAAGAATTTGTCCAATAAACTATGTGAGGATTCACTAATTTGGAAGGTCAC